>CARWXJ010000008.1:0-2500 GCA_949091785.1 Polymixis lichenea | reverse complement strand
CCCCTAAATGGGTCCAGGGGCAACGGATCTGGGGAAATTCGTTGCCCCCTACTTCTTAGGACCCGAGATGGCGGCGCGTAGTGTTCCACGCGCGCCTCTCTATGACGTAAGGGGGGAGTTTAACACCTCACTCCCCCCCTATCGCGAGGTGGCCCGCAGAGGCGGGCCGGCACTAGCCGGGGATCGCGGAAGTCACATCAGTTCCCGTGATCCCCGGTGCAAGTGAGAGACGGAACACCGGGGTGGTTTTAGTCAGTAAGAGTCTGACAGACCCCTCCGCCCTCCCCGGGGCGGAGGACATCCATGAGGATTTCCCCCCGTGATCAAAAAAAAAAAAAAAAAAAGGTTAGGTTAGGTTAGGTTAGGTTAGGTTAGGTTAGGTTAGGTTTGGTTAGGTTAGGTTAGGTTAGGTTAGGTTAGGTTAGGTTTTTTTTTTTTTTTTTTTTTTTTTTTTTTTTTTTTTTTTTTTTTTTTAAATTCTACCTCCTCTGACCCAAAGTCAAAGCCTATATTAACTAAATTACTCTTTCATTCTAGTTCTATCAATTATGCTTCTCGCACTTTTATTCCGCATACTTTATCTTTCTTTCTTACTTTCTCTGTCATACTATTTCCGGTGAGATTCCGGTCTTAATCTTCTGTCTATTCTATCTACTCTTACTATAATGTTTCTTTATTTCGGGTGCCAAATGACAACATACACTGTTTCTTTATTAAATTAATGGACAACAAACATTAGGCAATTTTTATTCTTAATATCTAATTAACATCTACTGCTTACATTTATTACATAATTTTTATTATAACTAGTTTTACATCTATTTTACTTAATATATGGAGTTCAGGGTTTATAGTTTACAATACCCACTGTTTTTGAGCTTCTTTTAGCCCAGTATTTTTTATTCTCACACAGTTTCTTACTTTATTAGTTTACATTCTATACTTATTTATAGCTTAGACTAATCTTATTCCTACTTATAATTTAATATTCCTTAATAAATTCTATGTATGATGTGCAGTATATTACATAATATATGGCCATCATACTTTTATTACTTATTTCTCTTTACGACTGTTTCCACAATTTTAAGACAATAGTCCATGAACTTTTTTCTACGTTTGTCCATCATAATTAATTTAATGTTTTCTTCTGTTAATTTCGTGTCAATTAGCTGTTCAATCCTGTATCTATCATATCCGAACACTGGGCATTCCAAGATGATGTGGGGAACGGACTCTTTTCCACCTGGGTCACAAGTACATGAGGGGCTCTCCTTGCGCTTAAAGCGGCATAGATATTCAGAGAATCCCCCATGGCCGGTCAGTAATTGAGTGCTCAGGCATGTCGGCTCAAATTTTCGGATCACGCTGTATGCTGCAATCACATCCGGGAAGAAGAGTTTTGTTATACCGGCTGTTTCTCCTGATTTATATCTCGCATCCCATTCGCGAATCGACTCCAGTCTGAGCTGTCGCTTCGCGAATGAGACGGGAAATAGATCGTAGTCCGGTTTTCTCTTATTTGTTGCTGCAGCGGCTTCCTTGGCAAGCTGATCTGCCCTCTCATTACCCTCCAATCCTGCGTGTGCTTTTATCCAGAACAGAGATATTACTTTGTTCTGTCGAGATGATGCTGTAATATTCTCGCGGGTTTCTACCGCTAGTGGATGGAGGGAGCCGAGGTTAGCGATCGTCTGTAACGCCGCCATTGAGTCGCTGTAAATCCCGAATGTGGATGCTCTGTGCTTCTTGATCCGCCTCGTGGCTTCGCAGACGGCCAGCAGTTCCGCTTGGTATACAGTACAATATGACGGCAAGCAAAGTTTGATGGCTTTAGTCTCCGCATCGCCCTCCCAGATGGAAAGCGCTGCACCTACCTTTCCACCAATCTTGCTGCCGTCTGTAAAGATTTTTACAGCACAGCTGCTGTTTGCGTCTACGTCGCTCTGCTCTCTGAGGCATGTCAGCTCTAGGTTTACTACTGTTGCAGGGTGTGGTGCTTCTATTGCTGGCATTAATCGCTCGATCTCCCTATCCCCTAGTCCTGGCAGGGACGCCCCCCTCCTGATCCTGTATAGCGAGGCTACCTCGCGTACACGAAGATCAAGCGGAAGCACTCCTGCAAGGACCATTGCTGAGTTCAGGGAGACCGTGCGATAAGCCTTGCACATTTTTTGTGCGAAGCCCCTCTGCAGAGTTCCGAGCTGTTTTTGCACTCCCAGCTTTCCGGCAGCCGGTGCCCAGACGCTTGCCGCATACAAAATGATGGGTTCGATGGTCGCTGTGTAAATTGTGCGTATCACTTCGGGGTTAAGGCCCCAACTTGCCTTCGCTGCTCTTGCAAGCTGTTGGTAGATATTTATGGCCTTCCTACACACATTTGACACGTGTGACTTGAAGGTGAGCTTCTCGTCAAACGTCACACCCAACATCTTAATTTCTTTGGACATGCCAATGTCCACCCCGCCCATGCTCAAGTGTGGAGTGTCGAATCTAAGCT
>CARWXJ010000007.1:0-26719 GCA_949091785.1 Polymixis lichenea | reverse complement strand
GCGTTTTCGTCAATTTTCTCAGTCAGATAGTCTCAGGTAGCCTAACTAGGAACGAATTAGCTGAAAACAGCGTCAAAATGCGTCACCTGGATGCGAAGATATTGACCAATGTATGAAAACTTGGTTCGGTCAGGTAGATTTTTGATACCTACTAGTTACGTAGAACAATGAAAATTCTAAGTAATAAGGTGGCTATATATGCTAGGCACACGGGCGAGGTGTCAATAGACGCGTCTCCGCGCGAACTAGCTAACTATGGCGTTACTGGAAAGCGTGCTGAACAAAAATTTTGAATTTCAGCCGAAAAACGTGAATTTTCACTGAAAATTTAAACAAAACAAGGAATATTAACTACCCTACACGTCTCGGACTCGCGGAACGCGCACCGGATTGCAGGTAAGGCAGGTAAGTATCTATTGAAACTAATTTAAACAGGATTGGCTGAAAGAATTTTGAAATATAATTGAATTATGTATCCAGTACATACAGTTTGTAAGAATTTTCAAAGTCTATGGAGCGAAAGAAAATTTTTTCGCGTTTTCGTCAATTTTCTCAGTCAGATAGTCTCAGGTAGCCTAACTAGGAACGAATTAGCTGAAAACAGCGTCAAAATGCGTCACCTGGATGCGAAGATATTGACCAATGTATGAAAACTTGGTTCGGTCAGGTAGATTTTTGATACCTACTAGTTACGTAGAACAATGAAAATTCTAAGTAATAAGGTGGCTATATATGCTAGGCACACGGGCGAGGTGTCAATAGACGCGTCTCCGCGCGAACTAGCTAACTATGGCGTTACTGGAAAGCGTGCTGAACAAAAATTTTGAATTTCTGCCGAAAAACGTGAATTTTCACTGAAAATTTAAACAAAACAAGGAATATTAACTACCCTACACGTCTCGGACTCGCGGAACGCGCACCGGATTGCAGGTAAGGCAGGTAAGTATCTATTGAAACTAATTTAAACAGGATTGGCTGAAAGAATTTTGAAATATAATTGAATTATGTATCCAGTACATACAGTTTGTAAGAATTTTCAAAGTCTATGGAGCGAAAGAAAATTTTTTCGCGTTTTCGTCAATTTTCTCAGTCAGATAGTCTCAGGTAGCCTAACTAGGAACGAATTAGCTGAAAACAGCGTCAAAATGCGTCACCTGGATGCGAAGATATTGACCAATGTATGAAAACTTGGTTCGGTCAGGTAGATTTTGATACCTACTAGTTACGTAGAACAATGAAAATTCTAAGTAATAAGGTGGCTATATATGCTAGGCACACGGGCGAGGTGTCAATAGACGCGTCTCCGCGCGAACTAGCTAACTATGGCGTTACTGGAAAGCGTGCTGAACAAAAATTTTGAATTTCAGCCGAAAAACGTGAATTTTCACTGAAAATTTAAACAAACAAGGAATATTAACTACCCTACACGTCTCGGACTCGCGGAACGCGCACCGGATTGCAGGTAAGGCAGGTAAGTATCTATTGAAACTAATTTAAACAGGATTGGCTGAAAGAATTTTGAAATATAATTGAATTATGTATCCAGTACATACAGTTTGTAAGAATTTTCAAAGTCTATGGAGCGAAAGAAAATTTTTTCGCGTTTTCGTCAATTTTCTCAGTCAGATAGTCTCAGGTAGCCTAACTAGGAACGAATTAGCTGAAAACAGCGTCAAAATGCGTCACCTGGATGCGAAGATATTGACCAATGTATGAAAACTTGGTTCGGTCAGGTAGATTTTTGATACCTACTAGTTACGTAGAACAATGAAAATTCTAAGTAATAAGGTGGCTATATATGCTAGGCACACGGGCGAGGTGTCAATAGACGCGTCTCCGCGCGAACTAGCTAACTATGGCGTTACTGGAAAGCGTGCTGAACAAAAATTTTGAATTTCTGCCGAAAAACGTGAATTTTCACTGAAAATTTAAACAAAACAAGGAATATTAACTACCCTACACGTCTCGGACTCGCGGAACGCGCACCGGATTGCAGGTAAGGCAGGTAAGTATCTATTGAAACTAATTTAAACAGGATTGGCTGAAAGAATTTTGAAATATAATTGAATTATGTATCCAGTACATACAGTTTGTAAGAATTTTCAAAGTCTATGGAGCGAAAGAAAATTTTTTCGCGTTTTCGTCAATTTTCTCAGTCAGATAGTCTCAGGTAGCCTAACTAGGAACGAATTAGCTGAAAACAGCGTCAAAATGCGTCACCTGGATGCGAAGATATTGACCAATGTATGAAAACTTGGTTCGGTCAGGTAGATTTTTGATACCTACTAGTTACGTAGAACAATGAAAATTCTAAGTAATAAGGTGGCTATATATGCTAGGCACACGGGCGAGGTGTCAATAGACGCGTCTCCGCGCGAACTAGCTAACTATGGCGTTACTGGAAAGCGTGCTGAACAAAAATTTTGAATTTCTGCCGAAAAACGTGAATTTTCACTGAAAATTTAAACAAAACAAGGAATATTAACTACCCTACACGTCTCGGACTCGCGGAACGCGCACCGGATTGCAGGTAAGGCAGGTAAGTATCTATTGAAACTAATTTAAACAGGATTGGCTGAAAGAATTTTGAAATATAATTGAATTATGTATCCAGTACATACAGTTTGTAAGATTTTCAAAGTCTATGGAGCGAAAGAAAATTTTTTCGCGTTTTCGTCAATTTTCTCAGTCAGATAGTCTCAGGTAGCCTAACTAGGAACGAATTAGCTGAAAACAGCGTCAAAATGCGTCACCTGGATGCGAAGATATTGACCAATGTATGAAAACTTGGTTCGGTCAGGTAGATTTTTGATACCTACTAGTTACGTAGAACAATGAAAATTCTAAGTAATAAGGTGGCTATATATGCTAGGCACACGGGCGAGGTGTCAATAGACGCGTCTCCGCGCGAACTAGCTAACTATGGCGTTACTGGAAAGCGTGCTGAACAAAAATTTTGAATTTCAGCCGAAAAACGTGAATTTTCACTGAAAATTTAAACAAAACAAGGAATATTAACTACCCTACACGTCTCGGACTCGCGGAACGCGCACCGGATTGCAGGTAAGGCAGGGTAAGTATCTATTGAAACTAATTTAAACAGGATTGGCTGAAAGAATTTTGAAATATAATTGAATTATGTATCCAGTACATACAGTTTGTAAGAATTTTCAAAGTCTATGGAGCGAAAGAAAATTTTTTCGCGTTTTCGTCAATTTTCTCAGTCAGATAGTCTCAGGTAGCCTAACTAGGAACGAATTAGCTGAAAACAGCGTCAAAATGCGTCACCTGGATGCGAAGATATTGACCAATGTATGAAAACTTGGTTCGGTCAGGTAGATTTTTGATACCTACTAGTTACGTAGAACAATGAAAATTCTAAGTAATAAGGTGGCTATATATGCTAGGCACACGGGCGAGGTGTCAATAGACGCGTCTCCGCGCGAACTAGCTAACTATGGCGTTACTGGAAAGCGTGCTGAACAAAAATTTTGAATTTCTGCCGAAAAACGTGAATTTTCACTGAAAATTTAAACAAAACAAGGAATATTAACTACCCTACACGTCTCGGACTCGCGGAACGCGCACCGGATTGCAGGTAAGGCAGGTAAGTATCTATTGAAACTAATTTAAACAGGATTGGCTGAAAGAATTTTGAAATATAATTGAATTATGTATCCAGTACATACAGTTTGTAAGAATTTTCAAAGTCTATGGAGCGAAAGAAAATTTTTTCGCGTTTTCGTCAATTTTCTCAGTCAGATAGTCTCAGGTAGCCTAACTAGGAACGAATTAGCTGAAAACAGCGTCAAAATGCGTCACCTGGATGCGAAGATATTGACCAATGTATGAAAACTTGGTTCGGTCAGGTAGATTTTTGATACCTACTAGTTACGTAGAACAATGAAAATTCTAAGTAATAAGGTGGCTATATATGCTAGGCACACGGGCGAGGTGTCAATAGACGCGTCTCCGCGCGAACTAGCTAACTATGGCGTTACTGGAAAGCGTGCTGAACAAAAATTTTGAATTTCTGCCGAAAAACGTGAATTTTCACTGAAAATTTAAACAAAACAAGGAATATTAACTACCCTACACGTCTCGGACTCGCGGAACGCGCACCGGATTGCAGGTAAGGCAGGTAAGTATCTATTGAAACTAATTTTAAACAGGATTGGCTGAAAGAATTTTGAAATATAATTGAATTATGTATCCAGTACATACAGTTTGTAAGAATTTCAAAGTCTATGGAGCGAAAGAAAATTTTTTCGCGTTTTCGTCAATTTTCTCAGTCAGATAGTCTCAGGTAGCCTAACTAGGAACGAATTAGCTGAAAACAGCGTCAAAATGCGTCACCTGGATGCGAAGATATTGACCAATGTATGAAAACTTGGTTCGGTCAGGTAGATTTTTGATACCTACTAGTTACGTAGAACAATGAAAATTCTAAGTAATAAGGTGGCTATATATGCTAGGCACACGGGCGAGGTGTCAATAGACGCGTCTCCGCGCGAACTAGCTAACTATGGCGTTACTGGAAAGCGTGCTGAACAAAAATTTTGAATTTCTGCCGAAAAACGTGAATTTTCACTGAAAATTTAAACAAAACAAGGAATATTAACTACCCTACACGTCTCGGACTCGCGGAACGCGCACCGGATTGCAGGTAAGGCAGGTAAGTATCTATTGAAACTAATTTAAACAGGATTGGCTGAAAGAATTTTGAAATATAATTGAATTATGTATCCAGTACATACAGTTTGTAAGAATTTTCAAAGTCTATGGAGCGAAAGAAAATTTTTTCGCGTTTTCGTCAATTTTCTCAGTCAGATAGTCTCAGGTAGCCTAACTAGGAACGAATTAGCTGAAAACAGCGTCAAAATGCGTCACCTGGATGCGAAGATATTGACCAATGTATGAAAACTTGGTTCGGTCAGGTAGATTTTTGATACCTACTAGTTACGTAGAACAATGAAAATTCTAAGTAATAAGGTGGCTATATATGCTAGGCACACGGGCGAGGTGTCAATAGACGCGTCTCCGCGCGAACTAGCTAACTATGGCGTTACTGGAAAGCGTGCTGAACAAAAATTTTGAATTTCAGCCGAAAAACGTGAATTTTCACTGAAAATTTAAACAAAACAAGGAATATTAACTACCCTACACGTCTCGGACTCGCGGAACGCGCACCGGATTGCAGGTAAGGCAGGTAAGTATCTATTGAAACTAATTTAAACAGGATTGGCTGAAAGAATTTTGAAATATAATTGAATTATGTATCCAGTACATACAGTTTGTCAAGAATTTTCAAAGTCTATGGAGCGAAAGAAAATTTTTTCGCGTTTTCGTCAATTTTCTCAGTCAGATAGTCTCAGGTAGCCTAACTAGGAACGAATTAGCTGAAAACAGCGTCAAAATGCGTCACCTGGATGCGAAGATATTGACCAATGTATGAAAACTTGGTTCGGTCAGGTAGATTTTTGATACCTACTAGTTACGTAGAACAATGAAAATTCTAAGTAATAAGGTGGCTATATATGCTAGGCACACGGGCGAGGTGTCAATAGACGCGTCTCCGCGCGAACTAGCTAACTATGGCGTTACTGGAAAGCGTGCTGAACAAAAATTTTGAATTTCAGCCGAAAAACGTGAATTTTCACTGAAAATTTAAACAAAACAAGGAATATTAACTACCCTACACGTCTCGGACTCGCGGAACGCGCACCGGATTGCAGGTAAGGCAGGTAAGTATCTATTGAAACTAATTTAAACAGGATTGGCTGAAAGAATTTGAAATATAATTGAATTATGTATCCAGTACATACAGTTTGTAAGAATTTTCAAAGTCTATGGAGCGAAAGAAAATTTTTTCGCGTTTTCGTCAATTTTCTCAGTCAGATAGTCTCAGGTAGCCTAACTAGGAACGAATTAGCTGAAAACAGCGTCAAAATGCGTCACCTGGATGCGAAGATATTGACCAATGTATGAAAACTTGGTTCGGTCAGGTAGATTTTTGATACCTACTAGTTACGTAGAACAATGAAAATTCTAAGTAATAAGGTGGCTATATATGCTAGGCACACGGGCGAGGTGTCAATAGACGCGTCTCCGCGCGAACTAGCTAACTATGGCGTTACTGGAAAGCGTGCTGAACAAAAATTTTGAATTTCTGCCGAAAAACGTGAATTTTCACTGAAAATTTAAACAAAACAAGGAATATTAACTACCCTACACGTCTCGGACTCGCGAACGCGCACCGGATTGCAGGTAAGGCAGGTAAGTATCTATTGAAACTAATTTAAACAGGATTGGCTGAAGAATTTTGAAATATAATTGAATTATGTATCCAGTACATACAGTTTGTAAGAATTTTCAAAGTCTATGGAGCGAAAGAAAATTTTTTCGCGTTTTCGTCAATTTTCTCAGTCAGATAGTCTCAGGTAGCCTAACTAGGAACGAATTAGCTGAAAACAGCGTCAAAATGCGTCACCTGGATGCGAAGATATTGACCAATGTATGAAAACTTGGTTCGGTCAGGTAGATTTTTGATACCTACTAGTTACGTAGAACAATGAAAATTCTAAGTAATAAGGTGGCTATATATGCTAGGCACACGGGCGAGGTGTCAATAGACGCGTCTCCGCGCGAACTAGCTAACTATGGCGTTACTGGAAAGCGTGCTGAACAAAAATTTTGAATTTCTGCCGAAAAAACGTGAATTTTCACTGAAAATTTAAACAAAACAAGGAATATTAACTACCCTACACGTCTCGGACTCGCGGAACGCGCACCGGATTGCAGGTAAGGCAGGTAAGTATCTATTGAAACTAATTTAAACAGGATTGGCTGAAAGAATTTTGAAATATAATTGAATTATGTATCCAGTACATACAGTTTGTAAGGAATTTTCAAAGTCTATGGAGCGAAAGAAAATTTTTTCGCGTTTTCGTCAATTTTCTCAGTCAGATAGTCTCAGGTAGCCTAACTAGGAACGAATTAGCTGAAAACAGCGTCAAAATGCGTCACCTGGATGCGAAGATATTGACCAATGTATGAAAACTTGGTTCGGTCAGGTAGATTTTTGATACCTACTAGTTACGTAGAACAATGAAAATTCTAAGTAATAAGGTGGCTATATATGCTAGGCACACGGGCGAGTGTCAATAGACGCGTCTCCGCGCGAACTAGCTAACTATGGCGTTACTGGAAAGCGTGCTGAACAAAAATTTTGAATTTCTGCCGAAAAACGTGAATTTTCACTGAAAATTTAAACAAAACAAGGAATATTAACTACCCTACACGTCTCGGACTCGCGGAACGCGCACCGGATTGCAGGTAAGGCAGGTAAGTATCTATTGAAACTAATTTAAACAGGATTGGCTGAAAGAATTTTGAAATATAATTGAATTATGTATCCAGTACATACAGTTTGTAAGAATTTTCAAAGTCTATGGAGCGAAAGAAAATTTTTTCGCGTTTTCGTCAATTTTCTCAGTCAGATAGTCTCAGGTAGCCTAACTAGGAACGAATTAGCTGAAAACAGCGTCAAAAATGCGTCACCTGGATGCGAAGATATTGACCAATGTATGAAAACTTGTTCGGTCAGGTAGATTTTTGATACCTACTAGTTACGTAGAACAATGAAAATTCTAAGTAATAAGGTGGCTATATATGCTAGGCACACGGGCGAGGTGTCAATAGACGCGTCTCCGCGCGAACTAGCTAACTATGGCGTTACTGGAAAGGCGTGCTGAACAAAAATTTTGAATTTCAGCCGAAAAACGTGAATTTTCACTGAAAATTTAAACAAAACAAGGAATATTAACTACCCTACACGTCTCGGACTCGCGGAACGCGCACCGGATTGCAGGTAAGGCAGGTAAGTATCTATTGAAACTAATTTAAACAGGATTGGCTGAAAGAATTTTGAAATATAATTGAATTATGTATCCAGTACATACAGTTTGTAAGAATTTTCAAAGTCTATGGAGCGAAAGAAAATTTTTTCGCGTTTTCGTCAATTTTCTCAGTCAGATAGTCTCAGGTAGCCTAACTAGGAACGAATTAGCTGAAAACAGCGTCAAAATGCGTCACCTGGATGCGAAGATATTGACCAATGTATGAAAACTTGGTTCGGTCAGGTAGATTTTTGATACCTACTAGTTACGTAGAACAATGAAAATTCTAAGTAATAAGGTGGCTATATATGCTAGGCACACGGGCGAGGTGTCAATAGACGCGTCTCCGCGCGAACTAGCTAACTATGGCGTTACTGGAAAGCGTGCTGAACAAAAATTTTGAATTTCTGCCGAAAAACGTGAATTTTCACTGAAAATTTAAACAAAACAAGGAATATTAACTACCCTACACGTCTCGGACTCGCGGAACGCGCACCGGATTGCAGGTAAGGCAGGTAAGTATCTATTGAAACTAATTTAAACAGGATTGGCTGAAAGAATTTTGAAATATAATTGAATTATGTATCCAGTACATACAGTTTGTAAGAATTTTCAAAGTCTATGGAGCGAAAGAAAATTTTTTCGCGTTTTCGTCAATTTTCTCAGTCAGATAGTCTCAGGTAGCCTAACTAGGAACGAATTAGCTGAAAACAGCGTCAAAATGCGTCACCTGGATGCGAAGATATTGACCAATGTATGAAAACTTGGTTCGGTCAGGTAGATTTTTGATACCTACTAGTTACGTAGAACAATGAAAATTCTAAGTAATAAGGTGGCTATATATGCTAGGCACACGGGCGAGGTGTCAATAGACGCGTCTCCGCGCGAACTAGCTAACTATGGCGTTACTGGAAAGCGTGCTGAACAAAAATTTTGAATTTCAGCCGAAAAACGTGAATTTTCACTGAAAATTTAAACAAAACAAGGAATATTAACTACCCTACACGTCTCGGACTCGCGGAACGCGCACCGGATTGCAGGTAAGGCAGGTAAGTATCTATTGAAACTAATTTAAACAGGATTGGCTGAAAGAATTTTGAAATATAATTGAATTATGTATCCAGTACATACAGTTTGTAAGAATTTTCAAAGTCTATGGAGCGAAAGAAAATTTTTTCGCGTTTTCGTCAATTTTCTCAGTCAGATAGTCTCAGGTAGCCTAACTAGGAACGAATTAGCTGAAAACAGCGTCAAAATGCGTCACCTGGATGCGAAGATATTGACCAATGTATGAAAACTTGGTTCGGTCAGGTAGATTTTTGATACCTACTAGTTACGTAGAACAATGAAAATTCTAAGTAATAAGGTGGCTATATATGCTAGGCACACGGGCGAGGTGTCAATAGACGCGTCTCCGCGCGAACTAGCTAACTATGGCGTTACTGGAAAGCGTGCTGAACAAAAATTTTGAATTTCTGCCGAAAAACGTGAATTTTCACTGAAAATTTAAACAAAACAAGGAATATTAACTACCCTACACGTCTCGGACTCGCGGAACGCGCACCGGATTGCAGGTAAGGCAGGTAAGTATCTATTGAAACTAATTTAAACAGGATTGGCTGAAAGAATTTTGAAATATAATTGAATTATGTATCCAGTACATACAGTTTGTAAGAATTTTCAAAGTCTATGGAGCGAAAGAAAATTTTTTCGCGTTTTCGTCAATTTTCTCAGTCAGATAGTCTCAGGTAGCCTAACTAGGAACGAATTAGCTGAAAACAGCGTCAAAATGCGTCACCTGGATGCGAAGATATTGACCAATGTATGAAAACTTGGTTCGGTCAGGTAGATTTTTGATACCTACTAGTTACGTAGAACAATGAAAATTCTAAGTAATAAGGTGGCTATATATGCTAGGCACACGGGCGAGGTGTCAATAGACGCGTCTCCGCGCGAACTAGCTAACTATGGCGTTACTGGAAAGCGTGCTGAACAAAAATTTTGAATTTCAGCCGAAAAACGTGAATTTTCACTGAAAATTTAAACAAAACAAGGAATATTAACTACCCTACACGTCTCGGACTCGCGGAACGCGCACCGGATTGCAGGTAAGGCAGGTAAGTATCTATTGAAACTAATTTAAACAGGATTGGCTGAAAGAATTTTGAAATATAATTGAATTATGTATCCAGTACATACAGTTTGTAAGAATTTTCAAAGTCTATGGAGCGAAAGAAAATTTTTTCGCGTTTTCGTCAATTTTCTCAGTCAGATAGTCTCAGGTAGCCTAACTAGGAACGAATTAGCTGAAAACAGCGTCAAAATGCGTCACCTGGATGCGAAGATATTGACCAATGTATGAAAACTTGGTTCGGTCAGGTAGATTTTTGATACCTACTAGTTACGTAGAACAATGAAAATTCTAAGTAATAAGGTGGCTATATATGCTAGGCACACGGGCGAGGTGTCAATAGACGCGTCTCCGCGCGAACTAGCTAACTATGGCGTTACTGGAAAGCGTGCTGAACAAAAATTTTGAATTTCTGCCGAAAAACGTGAATTTTCACTGAAAATTTAAACAAAACAAGGAATATTAACTACCCTACACGTCTCGGACTCGCGGAACGCGCACCGGATTGCAGGTAAGGCAGGTAAGTATCTATTGAAACTAATTTAAACAGGATTGGCTGAAAGAATTTTGAAATATAATTGAATTATGTATCCAGTACATACAGTTTGTAAGAATTTTCAAAGTCTATGGAGCGAAAGAAAATTTTTTCGCGTTTTCGTCAATTTTCTCAGTCAGATAGTCTCAGGTAGCCTAACTAGGAACGAATTAGCTGAAAACAGCGTCAAAATGCGTCACCTGGATGCGAAGATATTGACCAATGTATGAAAACTTGGTTCGGTCAGGTAGATTTTTGATACCTACTAGTTACGTAGAACAATGAAAATTCTAAGTAATAAGGTGGCTATATATGCTAGGCACACGGGCGAGGTGTCAATAGACGCGTCTCCGCGCGAACTAGCTAACTATGGCGTTACTGGAAAGCGTGCTGAACAAAAATTTTGAATTTCAGCCGAAAAACGTGAATTTTCACTGAAAATTTAAACAAAACAAGGAATATTAACTACCCTACACGTCTCGGACTCGCGGAACGCGCACCGGATTGCAGGTAAGGCAGGTAAGTATCTATTGAAACTAATTTAAACAGGATTGGCTGAAAGAATTTTGAAATATAATTGAATTATGTATCCAGTACATACAGTTTGTAAGAATTTTCAAAGTCTATGGAGCGAAAGAAAATTTTTTCGCGTTTTCGTCAATTTTCTCAGTCAGATAGTCTCAGGTAGCCTAACTAGGAACGAATTAGCTGAAAACAGCGTCAAAATGCGTCACCTGGATGCGAAGATATTGACCAATGTATGAAAACTTGGTTCGGTCAGGTAGATTTTTGATACCTACTAGTTACGTAGAACAATGAAAATTCTAAGTAATAAGGTGGCTATATATGCTAGGCACACGGGCGAGGTGTCAATAGACGCGTCTCCGCGCGAACTAGCTAACTATGGCGTTACTGGAAAGCGTGCTGAACAAAAATTTTGAATTTCTGCCGAAAAACGTGAATTTTCACTGAAAATTTAAACAAAACAAGGAATATTAACTACCCTACACGTCTCGGACTCGCGGAACGCGCACCGGATTGCAGGTAAGGCAGGTAAGTATCTATTGAAACTAATTTAAACAGGATTGGCTGAAAGAATTTTGAAATATAATTGAATTATGTATCCAGTACATACAGTTTGTAAGAATTTTCAAAGTCTATGGAGCGAAAGAAAATTTTTTCGCGTTTTCGTCAATTTTCTCAGTCAGATAGTCTCAGGTAGCCTAACTAGGAACGAATTAGCTGAAAACAGCGTCAAAATGCGTCACCTGGATGCGAAGATATTGACCAATGTATGAAAACTTGGTTCGGTCAGGTAGATTTTTGATACCTACTAGTTACGTAGAACAATGAAAATTCTAAGTAATAAGGTGGCTATATATGCTAGGCACACGGGCGAGGTGTCAATAGACGCGTCTCCGCGCGAACTAGCTAACTATGGCGTTACTGGAAAGCGTGCTGAACAAAAATTTTGAATTTCTGCCGAAAAACGTGAATTTTCACTGAAAATTTAAACAAAACAAGGAATATTAACTACCCTACACGTCTTGGGCACGCCACGATTGCGGCGGTAAGTCCCCTCTTTGAGGAGTGGTTTGAGAGGCGGCATGGCGTCCTCACCTTCCGCCTGACACAGGTCCTCACCGGACATGGCTGTTTCGGGAGGTTCCTGTTTCGGATAGGGCGGGAGGAAACGCCCGGGTGTTTCCATTGCGAAGATCGCCCAGAGGACACGGTGGAGCATACGGTGGAGGTCTGCCCAGGTTGGGCGGAGCAACGCCGTGTCCTCGTGGAGGTGATCGGCGGCGGCGATCTCTCGCGTCCGACCCTGGTCCAGGCCATGGTACGGAGCGAGAGGGCATGGCTGGCAGTCGCCTCCTTCAGCGAAGCAGTTATGCTCGCAAAGAGGGAGGCGGCGCACGTGAGGGAGATGCAGTACATGCGCCCTCACAGCCGTGGCCTTCGCAGGAGACGCCCTGGGCGTCGGGAATCCCAGGCTGATTCCCGGCCACCGTAGGCACGGGCTTGCGGACGGCGAGTAATGGGTACCTCGCTGTCCGGTAAGGACCAAGCCCGGGTCGACGGCGCGTTGTGTTCCACGCGCGCCTCAAAGAGATGTCAGCAGCAACAGAGGGGCCCGCAAGGGTCGATGCCTGCCGGGGGTGCGGGTTGTTCGAAAGAGATACCGCCGCCCCTGGCACACAGGCAACTGAGGGAACACGGGTGGGTTTTAGTCAGTAAAAGTCTGACACGCCCTCCCGCTCCACCCAGAGCGGGAGAAGTTATTTGATGATTTCCCACCCAAAAAAAAAAAAAAAAAAAAAACCCTACACGTCTCGGACTCGCGGAACGCGCACCGGATTGCAGGTAAGGCAGGTAAGTATCTATTGAAACTAATTTAAACAGGATTGGCTGAAAGAATTTTGAAATATAATTGAATTATGTATCCAGTACATACAGTTTGTAAGAATTTTCAAAGTCTATGGAGCGAAAGAAAATTTTTTCGCGTTTTCGTCAATTTTCTCAGTCAGATAGTCTCAGGTAGCCTAACTAGGAACGAATTAGCTGAAAACAGCGTCAAAATGCGTCACCTGGATGCGAAGATATTGACCAATGTATGAAAACTTGGTTCGGTCAGGTAGATTTTTGATACCTACTAGTTACGTAGAACAATGAAAATTCTAAGTAATAAGGTGGCTATATATGCTAGGCACACGGGCGAGGTGTCAATAGACGCGTCTCCGCGCGAACTAGCTAACTATGGCGTTACTGGAAAGCGTGCTGAACAAAAATTTTGAATTTCAGCCGAAAAACGTGAATTTTCACTGAAAATTTAAACAAAACAAGGAATATTAACTACCCTACACGTCTCGGACTCGCGGAACGCGCACCGGATTGCAGGTAAGGCAGGTAAGTATCTATTGAAACTAATTTAAACAGGATTGGCTGAAAGAATTTTGAAATATAATTGAATTATGTATCCAGTACATACAGTTTGTAAGAATTTTCAAAGTCTATGGAGCGAAAGAAAATTTTTTCGCGTTTTCGTCAATTTTCTCAGTCAGATAGTCTCAGGTAGCCTAACTAGGAACGAATTAGCTGAAAACAGCGTCAAAATGCGTCACCTGGATGCGAAGATATTGACCAATGTATGAAAACTTGGTTCGGTCAGGTAGATTTTTGATACCTACTAGTTACGTAGAACAATGAAAATTCTAAGTAATAAGGTGGCTATATATGCTAGGCACACGGGCGAGGTGTCAATAGACGCGTCTCCGCGCGAACTAGCTAACTATGGCGTTACTGGAAAGCGTGCTGAACAAAAATTTTGAATTTCAGCCGAAAAACGTGAATTTTCACTGAAAATTTAAACAAAACAAGGAATATTAACTACCCTACACGTCTCGGACTCGCGGAACGCGCACCGGATTGCAGGTAAGGCAGGTAAGTATCTATTGAAACTAATTTAAACAGGATTGGCTGAAAGAATTTTGAAATATAATTGAATTATGTATCCAGTACATACAGTTTGTAAGAATTTTCAAAGTCTATGGAGCGAAAGAAAATTTTTTCGCGTTTTCGTCAATTTTCTCAGTCAGATAGTCTCAGGTAGCCTAACTAGGAACGAATTAGCTGAAAACAGCGTCAAAATGCGTCACCTGGATGCGAAGATATTGACCAATGTATGAAAACTTGGTTCGGTCAGGTAGATTTTTGATACCTACTAGTTACGTAGAACAATGAAAATTCTAAGTAATAAGGTGGCTATATATGCTAGGCACACGGGCGAGGTGTCAATAGACGCGTCTCCGCGCGAACTAGCTAACTATGGCGTTACTGGAAAGCGTGCTGAACAAAAATTTTGAATTTCTGCCGAAAAACGTGAATTTTCACTGAAAATTTAAACAAAACAAGGAATATTAACTACCCTACACGTCTCGGACTCGCGGAACGCGCACCGGATTGCAGGTAAGGCAGGTAAGTATCTATTGAAACTAATTTAAACAGGATTGGCTGAAAGAATTTTGAAATATAATTGAATTATGTATCCAGTACATACAGTTTGTAAGAATTTTCAAAGTCTATGGAGCGAAAGAAAATTTTTTCGCGTTTTCGTCAATTTTCTCAGTCAGATAGTCTCAGGTAGCCTAACTAGGAACGAATTAGCTGAAAACAGCGTCAAAATGCGTCACCTGGATGCGAAGATATTGACCAATGTATGAAAACTTGGTTCGGTCAGGTAGATTTTTGATACCTACTAGTTACGTAGAACAATGAAAATTCTAAGTAATAAGGTGGCTATATATGCTAGGCACACGGGCGAGGTGTCAATAGACGCGTCTCCGCGCGAACTAGCTAACTATGGCGTTACTGGAAAGCGTGCTGAACAAAAATTTTGAATTTCAGCCGAAAAACGTGAATTTTCACTGAAAATTTAAACAAAACAAGGAATATTAACTACCCTACACGTCTCGGACTCGCGGAACGCGCACCGGATTGCAGGTAAGGCAGGTAAGTATCTATTGAAACTAATTTAAACAGGATTGGCTGAAAGAATTTTGAAATATAATTGAATTATGTATCCAGTACATACAGTTTGTAAGAATTTTCAAAGTCTATGGAGCGAAAGAAAATTTTTTCGCGTTTTCGTCAATTTTCTCAGTCAGATAGTCTCAGGTAGCCTAACTAGGAACGAATTAGCTGAAAACAGCGTCAAAATGCGTCACCTGGATGCGAAGATATTGACCAATGTATGAAAACTTGGTTCGGTCAGGTAGATTTTTGATACCTACTAGTTACGTAGAACAATGAAAATTCTAAGTAATAAGGTGGCTATATATGCTAGGCACACGGGCGAGGTGTCAATAGACGCGTCTCCGCGCGAACTAGCTAACTATGGCGTTACTGGAAAGCGTGCTGAACAAAAATTTTGAATTTCAGCCGAAAAACGTGAATTTTCACTGAAAATTTAAACAAAACAAGGAATATTAACTACCCTACACGTCTCGGACTCGCGGAACGCGCACCGGATTGCAGGTAAGGCAGGTAAGTATCTATTGAAACTAATTTAAACAGGATTGGCTGAAAGAATTTTGAAATATAATTGAATTATGTATCCAGTACATACAGTTTGTAAGAATTTTCAAAGTCTATGGAGCGAAAGAAAATTTTTTCGCGTTTTCGTCAATTTTCTCAGTCAGATAGTCTCAGGTAGCCTAACTAGGAACGAATTAGCTGAAAACAGCGTCAAAATGCGTCACCTGGATGCGAAGATATTGACCAATGTATGAAAACTTGGTTCGGTCAGGTAGATTTTTGATACCTACTAGTTACGTAGAACAATGAAAATTCTAAGTAATAAGGTGGCTATATATGCTAGGCACACGGGCGAGGTGTCAATAGACGCGTCTCCGCGCGAACTAGCTAACTATGGCGTTACTGGAAAGCGTGCTGAACAAAAATTTTGAATTTCTGCCGAAAAACGTGAATTTTCACTGAAAATTTAAACAAAACAAGGAATATTAACTACCCTACACGTCTCGGACTCGCGGAACGCGCACCGGATTGCAGGTAAGGCAGGTAAGTATCTATTGAAACTAATTTAAACAGGATTGGCTGAAAGAATTTTGAAATATAATTGAATTATGTATCCAGTACATACAGTTTGTAAGAATTTTCAAAGTCTATGGAGCGAAAGAAAATTTTTTCGCGTTTTCGTCAATTTTCTCAGTCAGATAGTCTCAGGTAGCCTAACTAGGAACGAATTAGCTGAAAACAGCGTCAAAATGCGTCACCTGGATGCGAAGATATTGACCAATGTATGAAAACTTGGTTCGGTCAGGTAGATTTTTGATACCTACTAGTTACGTAGAACAATGAAAATTCTAAGTAATAAGGTGGCTATATATGCTAGGCACACGGGCGAGGTGTCAATAGACGCGTCTCCGCGCGAACTAGCTAACTATGGCGTTACTGGAAAGCGTGCTGAACAAAAATTTTGAATTTCAGCCGAAAAACGTGAATTTTCACTGAAAATTTAAACAAAACAAGGAATATTAACTACCCTACACGTCTCGGACTCGCGGAACGCGCACCGGATTGCAGGTAAGGCAGGTAAGTATCTATTGAAACTAATTTAAACAGGATTGGCTGAAAGAATTTTGAAATATAATTGAATTATGTATCCAGTACATACAGTTTGTAAGAATTTTCAAAGTCTATGGAGCGAAAGAAAATTTTTTCGCGTTTTCGTCAATTTTCTCAGTCAGATAGTCTCAGGTAGCCTAACTAGGAACGAATTAGCTGAAAACAGCGTCAAAATGCGTCACCTGGATGCGAAGATATTGACCAATGTATGAAAACTTGGTTCGGTCAGGTAGATTTTTGATACCTACTAGTTACGTAGAACAATGAAAATTCTAAGTAATAAGGTGGCTATATATGCTAGGCACACGGGCGAGGTGTCAATAGACGCGTCTCCGCGCGAACTAGCTAACTATGGCGTTACTGGAAAGCGTGCTGAACAAAAATTTTGAATTTCTGCCGAAAAACGTGAATTTTCACTGAAAATTTAAACAAAACAAGGAATATTAACTACCCTACACGTCTCGGACTCGCGGAACGCGCACCGGATTGCAGGTAAGGCAGGTAAGTATCTATTGAAACTAATTTAAACAGGATTGGCTGAAAGAATTTTGAAATATAATTGAATTATGTATCCAGTACATACAGTTTGTAAGAATTTTCAAAGTCTATGGAGCGAAAGAAAATTTTTTCGCGTTTTCGTCAATTTTCTCAGTCAGATAGTCTCAGGTAGCCTAACTAGGAACGAATTAGCTGAAAACAGCGTCAAAATGCGTCACCTGGATGCGAAGATATTGACCAATGTATGAAAACTTGGTTCGGTCAGGTAGATTTTTGATACCTACTAGTTACGTAGAACAATGAAAATTCTAAGTAATAAGGTGGCTATATATGCTAGGCACACGGGCGAGGTGTCAATAGACGCGTCTCCGCGCGAACTAGCTAACTATGGCGTTACTGGAAAGCGTGCTGAACAAAAATTTTGAATTTCAGCCGAAAAACGTGAATTTTCACTGAAAATTTAAACAAAACAAGGAATATTAACTACCCTACACGTCTCGGACTCGCGGAACGCGCACCGGATTGCAGGTAAGGCAGGTAAGTATCTATTGAAACTAATTTAAACGGGGTAGACCGAGGGTTAGGTTAGGTTAGGTTAGGTTAGGTTAGGTTAGGTTAGGTTAGGTTAGGTTAGGTTAGGTTAGGTTAGGTTAGGTTAGGTTAGGTTAGGTTAGGTTAGGTTAGGTTAGGTTAGGTTAGGTTAGGTTAGGTTAGGTTAGGTTAGGTTAGGTTAGGTTAGGTTAGGTTAGGTTAGGTTAGGTTAGGTTAGGTTAGGTTAGGTTAGGTTAGGTTAGGTTAGGTTAGGTTAGGTTAGGTTAGGTTAGGTTAGGTTAGGTTAGGTTAGGTTAGGTTAGGTTAGGTTAGGTTAGGTTAGGTTAGGTTAGGTTAGGTTAGGTTAGGTTAGGTTAGGTTAGGTTAGGTTAGGTTAGGTTAGGTTAGGTTAGGTTAGGTTAGGTTAGGTTAGGTTAGGTTAGGTTAGGTTAGGTTAGGTTAGGTTAGGTTAGGTTAGGTTAGGTTAGGTTAGGTTAGGTTAGGTTAGGTTAGGTTAGGTTAGGTTAGGTTAGGTTAGGTTAGGTTAGGTTAGGTTAGGTTAGGTTAGGTTAGGTTAGGTTAGGTTAGGTTAGGTTAGGTTAGGTTAGGTTAGGTTAGGTTAGGTTAGGTTAGGTTAGGTTAGGTTAGGTTAGGTTAGGTTAGGTTAGGTTAGGTTAGGTTAGGTTAGGTTAGGTTAGGTTAGGTTAGGTTAGGTTAGGTTAGGTTAGGTTAGGTTAGGTTAGGTTAGGTTAGGTTAGGTTAGGTTAGGTTAGGTTAGGTTAGGTTAGGTTAGGTTAGGTTAGGTTAGGTTAGGTTAGGTTAGGTTAGGTTAGGTTAGGTTAGGTTAGGTTAGGTTAGGTTAGGTTAGGTTAGGTTAGGTTAGGTTAGGTTAGGTTAGGTTAGGTTAGGTTAGGTTAGGTTAGGTTAGGTTAGGTTAGGTTAGGTTAGGTTAGGTTAGGTTAGGTTAGGTTAGGTTAGGTTAGGTTAGGTTAGGTTAGGTTAGGTTAGGTTAGGTTAGGTTAGGTTAGGTTAGGTTAGGTTAGGTTAGGTTAGGTTAGGTTAGGTTAGGTTAGGTTAGGTTAGGTTAGGTTAGGTTAGGTTAGGTTAGGTTAGGTTAGGTTAGGTTAGGTTAGGTTAGGTTAGGTTAGGTTAGGTTAGGTTAGGTTAGGTTAGGTTAGGTTAGGTTAGGTTAGGTTAGGTTAGGTTAGGTTAGGTTAGGTTAGGTTAGGTTAGGTTAGGTTAGGTTAGGTTAGGTTAGGTTAGGTTAGGTTAGGTTAGGTTAGGTTAGGTTAGGTTAGGTTAGGTTAGGTTAGGTTAGGTTAGGTTAGGTTAGGTTAGGTTAGGTTAGGTTAGGTTAGGTTAGGTTAGGTTAGGTTAGGTTAGGTTAGGTTAGGTTAGGTTAGGTTAGGTTAGGTTAGGTTAGGTTAGGTTAGGTTAGGTTAGGTTAGGTTAGGTTAGGTTAGGTTAGGTTAGGTTAGGTTAGGTTAGGTTAGGTTAGGTTAGGTTAGGTTAGGTTAGGTTAGGTTAGGTTAGGTTAGGTTAGGTTAGGTTAGGTTAGGTTAGGTTAGGTTAGGTTAGGTTAGGTTAGGTTAGGTTAGGTTAGGTTAGGTTAGGTTAGGTTAGGTTAGGTTAGGTTAGGTTAGGTTAGGTTAGGTTAGGTTAGGTTAGGTTAGGTTAGGTTAGGTTAGGTTAGGTTAGGTTAGGTTAGGTTAGGTTAGGTTAGGTTAGGTTAGGTTAGGTTAGGTTAGGTTAGGTTAGGTTAGGTTAGGTTAGGTTAGGTTAGGTTAGGTTAGGTTAGGTTAGGTTAGGTTAGGTTAGGTTAGGTTAGGTTAGGTTAGGTTAGGTTAGGTTAGGTTAGGTTAGGTTAGGTTAGGTTAGGTTAGGTTAGGTTAGGTTAGGTTAGGTTAGGTTAGGTTAGGTTAGGTTAGGTTAGGTTAGGTTAGGTTAGGTTAGGTTAGGTTAGGTTAGGTTAGGTTAGGTTAGGTTAGGTTAGGTTAGGTTAGGTTAGGTTAGGTTAGGTTAGGTTAGGTTAGGTTAGGTTAGGTTAGGTTAGGTTAGGTTAGGTTAGGTTAGGTTAGGTTAGGTTAGGTTAGGTTAGGTTAGGTTAGGTTAGGTTAGGTTAGGTTAGGTTAGGTTAGGTTAGGTTAGGTTAGGTTAGGTTAGGTTAGGTTAGGTTAGGTTAGGTTAGGTTAGGTTAGGTTAGGTTAGGTTAGGTTAGGTTAGGTTAGGTTAGGTTAGGTTAGGTTAGGTTAGGTTAGGTTAGGTTAGGTTAGGTTAGGTTAGGTTAGGTTAGGTTAGGTTAGGTTAGGTTAGGTTAGGTTAGGTTAGGTTAGGTTAGGTTAGGTTAGGTTAGGTTAGGTTAGGTTAGGTTAGGTTAGGTTAGGTTAGGTTAGGTTAGGTTAGGTTAGGTTAGGTTAGGTTAGGTTAGGTTAGGTTAGGTTAGGTTAGGTTAGGTTAGGTTAGGTTAGGTTAGGTTAGGTTAGGTTAGGTTAGGTTAGGTTAGGTTAGGTTAGGTTAGGTTAGGTTAGGTTAGGTTAGGTTAGGTTAGGTTAGGTTAGGTTAGGTTAGGTTAGGTTAGGTTAGGTTAGGTTAGGTTAGGTTAGGTTAGGTTAGGTTAGGTTAGGTTAGGTTAGGTTAGGTTAGGTTAGGTTAGGTTAGGTTAGGTTAGGTTAGGTTAGGTTAGGTTAGGTTAGGTTAGGTTAGGTTAGGTTAGGTTAGGTTAGGTTAGGTTAGGTTAGGTTAGGTTAGGTTAGGTTAGGTTAGGTTAGGTTAGGTTAGGTTAGGTTAGGTTAGGTTAGGTTAGGTTAGGTTAGGTTAGGTTAGGTTAGGTTAGGTTAGGTTAGGTTAGGTTAGGTTAGGTTAGGTTAGGTTAGGTTAGGTTAGGTTAGGTTAGGTTAGGTTAGGTTAGGTTAGGTTAGGTTAGGTTAGGTTAGGTTAGGTTAGGTTAGGTTAGGTTAGGTTAGGTTAGGTTAGGTTAGGTTAGGTTAGGTTAGGTTAGGTTAGGTTAGGTTAGGTTAGGTTAGGTTAGGTTAGGTTAGGTTAGGTTAGGTTAGGTTAGGTTAGGTTAGGTTAGGTTAGGTTAGGTTAGGTTAGGTTAGGTTAGGTTAGGTTAGGTTAGGTTAGGTTAGGTTAGGTTAGGTTAGGTTAGGTTAGGTTAGGTTAGGTTAGGTTAGGTTAGGTTAGGTTAGGTTAGGTTAGGTTAGGTTAGGTTAGGTTAGGTTAGGTTAGGTTAGGTTAGGTTAGGTTAGGTTAGGTTAGGTTAGGTTAGGTTAGGTTAGGTTAGGTTAGGTTAGGTTAGGTTAGGTTAGGTTAGGTTAGGTTAGGTTAGGTTAGGTTAGGTTAGGTTAGGTTAGGTTAGGTTAGGTTAGGTTAGGTTAGGTTAGGTTAGGTTAGGTTAGGTTAGGTTAGGTTAGGTTAGGTTAGGTTAGGTTAGGTTAGGTTAGGTTAGGTTAGGTTAGGTTAGGTTAGGTTAGGTTAGGTTAGGTTAGGTTAGGTTAGGTTAGGTTAGGTTAGGTTAGGTTAGGTTAGGTTAGGTTAGGTTAGGTTAGGTTAGGTTAGGTTAGGTTAGGTTAGGTTAGGTTAGGTTAGGTTAGGTTAGGTTAGGTTAGGTTAGGTTAGGTTAGGTTAGGTTAGGTTAGGTTAGGTTAGGTTAGGTTAGGTTAGGTTAGGTTAGGTTAGGTTAGGTTAGGTTAGGTTAGGTTAGGTTAGGTTAGGTTAGGTTAGGTTAGGTTAGGTTAGGTTAGGTTAGGTTAGGTTAGGTTAGGTTAGGTTAGGTTAGGTTAGGTTAGGTTAGGTTAGGTTAGGTTAGGTTAGGTTAGGTTAGGTTAGGTTAGGTTAGGTTAGGTTAGGTTAGGTTAGGTTAGGTTAGGTTAGGTTAGGTTAGGTTAGGTTAGGTTAGGTTAGGTTAGGTTAGGTTAGGTTAGGTTAGGTTAGGTTAGGTTAGGTTAGGTTAGGTTAGGTTAGGTTAGGTTAGGTTAGGTTAGGTTAGGTTAGGTTAGGTTAGGTTAGGTTAGGTTAGGTTAGGTTAGGTTAGGTTAGGTTAGGTTAGGTTAGGTTAGGTTAGGTTAGGTTAGGTTAGGTTAGGTTAGGTTAGGTTAGGTTAGGTTAGGTTAGGTTAGGTTAGGTTAGGTTAGGTTAGGTTAGGTTAGGTTAGGTTAGGTTAGGTTAGGTTAGGTTAGGTTAGGTTAGGTTAGGTTAGGTTAGGTTAGGTTAGGTTAGGTTAGGTTAGGTTAGGTTAGGTTAGGTTAGGTTAGGTTAGGTTAGGTTAGGTTAGGTTAGGTTAGGTTAGGTTAGGTTAGGTTAGGTTAGGTTAGGTTAGGTTAGGTTAGGTTAGGTTAGGTTAGGTTAGGTTAGGTTAGGTTAGGTTAGGTTAGGTTAGGTTAGGTTAGGTTAGGTTAGGTTAGGTTAGGTTAGGTTAGGTTAGGTTAGGTTAGGTTAGGTTAGGTTAGGTTAGGTTAGGTTAGGTTAGGTTAGGTTAGGTTAGGTTAGGTTAGGTTAGGTTAGGTTAGGTTAGGTTAGGTTAGGTTAGGTTAGGTTAGGTTAGGTTAGGTTAGGTTAGGTTAGGTTAGGTTAGGTTAGGTTAGGTTAGGTTAGGTTAGGTTAGGTTAGGTTAGGTTAGGTTAGGTTAGGTTAGGTTAGGTTAGGTTAGGTTAGGTTAGGTTAGGTTAGGTTAGGTTAGGTTAGGTTAGGTTAGGTTAGGTTAGGTTAGGTTAGGTTAGGTTAGGTTAGGTTAGGTTAGGTTAGGTTAGGTTAGGTTAGGTTAGGTTAGGTTAGGTTAGGTTAGGTTAGGTTAGGTTAGGTTAGGTTAGGTTAGGTTAGGTTAGGTTAGGTTAGGTTAGGTTAGGTTAGGTTAGGTTAGGTTAGGTTAGGTTAGGTTAGGTTAGGTTAGGTTAGGTTAGGTTAGGTTAGGTTAGGTTAGGTTAGGTTAGGTTAGGTTAGGTTAGGTTAGGTTAGGTTAGGTTAGGTTAGGTTAGGTTAGGTTAGGTTAGGTTAGGTTAGGTTAGGTTAGGTTAGGTTAGGTTAGGTTAGGTTAGGTTAGGTTAGGTTAGGTTAGGTTAGGTTAGGTTAGGTTAGGTTAGGTTAGGTTAGGTTAGGTTAGGTTAGGTTAGGTTAGGTTAGGTTAGGTTAGGTTAGGTTAGGTTAGGTTAGGTTAGGTTAGGTTAGGTTAGGTTAGGTTAGGTTAGGTTAGGTTAGGTTAGGTTAGGTTAGGTTAGGTTAGGTTAGGTTAGGTTAGGTTAGGTTAGGTTAGGTTAGGTTAGGTTAGGTTAGGTTAGGTTAGGTTAGGTTAGGTTAGGTTAGGTTAGGTTAGGTTAGGTTAGGTTAGGTTAGGTTAGGTTAGGTTAGGTTAGGTTAGGTTAGGTTAGGTTAGGTTAGGTTAGGTTAGGTTAGGTTAGGTTAGGTTAGGTTAGGTTAGGTTAGGTTAGGTTAGGTTAGGTTAGGTTAGGTTAGGTTAGGTTAGGTTAGGTTAGGTTAGGTTAGGTTAGGTTAGGTTAGGTTAGGTTAGGTTAGGTTAGGTTAGGTTAGGTTAGGTTAGGTTAGGTTAGGTTAGGTTAGGTTAGGTTAGGTTAGGTTAGGTTAGGTTAGGTTAGGTTAGGTTAGGTTAGGTTAGGTTAGGTTAGGTTAGGTTAGGTTAGGTTAGGTTAGGTTAGGTTAGGTTAGGTTAGGTTAGGTTAGGTTAGGTTAGGTTAGGTTAGGTTAGGTTAGGTTAGGTTAGGTTAGGTTAGGTTAGGTTAGGTTAGGTTAGGTTAGGTTAGGTTAGGTTAGGTTAGGTTAGGTTAGGTTAGGTTAGGTTAGGTTAGGTTAGGTTAGGTTAGGTTAGGTTAGGTTAGGTTAGGTTAGGTTAGGTTAGGTTAGGTTAGGTTAGGTTAGGTTAGGTTAGGTTAGGTTAGGTTAGGTTAGGTTAGGTTAGGTTAGGTTAGGTTAGGTTAGGTTAGGTTAGGTTAGGTTAGGTTAGGTTAGGTTAGGTTAGGTTAGGTTAGGTTAGGTTAGGTTAGGTTAGGTTAGGTTAGGTTAGGTTAGGTTAGGTTAGGTTAGGTTAGGTTAGGTTAGGTTAGGTTAGGTTAGGTTAGGTTAGGTTAGGTTAGGTTAGGTTAGGTTAGGTTAGGTTAGGTTAGGTTAGGTTAGGTTAGGTTAGGTTAGGTTAGGTTAGGTTAGGTTAGGTTAGGTTAGGTTAGGTTAGGTTAGGTTAGGTTAGGTTAGGTTAGGTTAGGTTAGGTTAGGTTAGGTTAGGTTAGGTTAGGTTAGGTTAGGTTAGGTTAGGTTAGGTTAGGTTAGGTTAGGTTAGGTTAGGTTAGGTTAGGTTAGGTTAGGTTAGGTTAGGTTAGGTTAGGTTAGGTTAGGTTAGGTTAGGTTAGGTTAGGTTAGGTTAGGTTAGGTTAGGTTAGGTTAGGTTAGGTTAGGTTAGGTTAGGTTAGGTTAGGTTAGGTTAGGTTAGGTTAGGTTAGGTTAGGTTAGGTTAGGTTAGGTTAGGTTAGGTTAGGTTAGGTTAGGTTAGGTTAGGTTAGGTTAGGTTAGGTTAGGTTAGGTTAGGTTAGGTTAGGTTAGGTTAGGTTAGGTTAGGTTAGGTTAGGTTAGGTTAGGTTAGGTTAGGTTAGGTTAGGTTAGGTTAGGTTAGGTTAGGTTAGGTTAGGTTAGGTTAGGTTAGGTTAGGTTAGGTTAGGTTAGGTTAGGTTAGGTTAGGTTAGGTTAGGTTAGGTTAGGTTAGGTTAGGTTAGGTTAGGTTAGGTTAGGTTAGGTTAGGTTAGGTTAGGTTAGGTTAGGTTAGGTTAGGTTAGGTTAGGTTAGGTTAGGTTAGGTTAGGTTAGGTTAGGTTAGGTTAGGTTAGGTTAGGTTAGGTTAGGTTAGGTTAGGTTAGGTTAGGTTAGGTTAGGTTAGGTTAGGTTAGGTTAGGTTAGGTTAGGTTAGGTTAGGTTAGGTTAGGTTAGGTTAGGTTAGGTTAGGTTAGGTTAGGTTAGGTTAGGTTAGGTTAGGTTAGGTTAGGTTAGGTTAGGTTAGGTTAGGTTAGGTTAGGTTAGGTTAGGTTAGGTTAGGTTAGGTTAGGTTAGGTTAGGTTAGGTTAGGTTAGGTTAGGTTAGGTTAGGTTAGGTTAGGTTAGGTTAGGTTAGGTTAGGTTAGGTTAGGTTAGGTTAGGTTAGGTTAGGTTAGGTTAGGTTAGGTTAGGTTAGGTTAGGTTAGGTTAGGTTAGGTTAGGTTAGGTTAGGTTAGGTTAGGTTAGGTTAGGTTAGGTTAGGTTAGGTTAGGTTAGGTTAGGTTAGGTTAGGTTAGGTTAGGTTAGGTTAGGTTAGGTTAGGTTAGGTTAGGTTAGGTTAGGTTAGGTTAGGTTAGGTTAGGTTAGGTTAGGTTAGGTTAGGTTAGGTTAGGTTAGGTTAGGTTAGGTTAGGTTAGGTTAGGTTAGGTTAGGTTAGGTTAGGTTAGGTTAGGTTAGGTTAGGTTAGGTTAGGTTAGGTTAGGTTAGGTTAGGTTAGGTTAGGTTAGGTTAGGTTAGGTTAGGTTAGGTTAGGTTAGGTTAGGTTAGGTTAGGTTAGGTTAGGTTAGGTTAGGTTAGGTTAGGTTAGGTTAGGTTAGGTTAGGTTAGGTTAGGTTAGGTTAGGTTAGGTTAGGTTAGGTTAGGTTAGGTTAGGTTAGGTTAGGTTAGGTTAGGTTAGGTTAGGTTAGGTTAGGTTAGGTTAGGTTAGGTTAGGTTAGGTTAGGTTAGGTTAGGTTAGGTTAGGTTAGGTTAGGTTAGGTTAGGTTAGGTTAGGTTAGGTTAGGTTAGGTTAGGTTAGGTTAGGTTAGGTTAGGTTAGGTTAGGTTAGGTTAGGTTAGGTTAGGTTAGGTTAGGTTAGGTTAGGTTAGGTTAGGTTAGGTTAGGTTAGGTTAGGTTAGGTTAGGTTAGGTTAGGTTAGGTTAGGTTAGGTTAGGTTAGGTTAGGTTAGGTTAGGTTAGGTTAGGTTAGGTTAGGTTAGGTTAGGTTAGGTTAGGTTAGGTTAGGTTAGGTTAGGTTAGGTTAGGTTAGGTTAGGTTAGGTTAGGTTAGGTTAGGTTAGGTTAGGTTAGGTTAGGTTAGGTTAGGTTAGGTTAGGTTAGGTTAGGTTAGGTTAGGTTAGGTTAGGTTAGGTTAGGTTAGGTTAGGTTAGGTTAGGTTAGGTTAGGTTAGGTTAGGTTAGGTTAGGTTAGGTTAGGTTAGGTTAGGTTAGGTTAGGTTAGGTTAGGTTAGGTTAGGTTAGGTTAGGTTAGGTTAGGTTAGGTTAGGTTAGGTTAGGTTAGGTTAGGTTAGGTTAGGTTAGGTTAGGTTAGGTTAGGTTAGGTTAGGTTAGGTTAGGTTAGGTTAGGTTAGGTTAGGTTAGGTTAGGTTAGGTTAGGTTAGGTTAGGTTAGGTTAGGTTAGGTTAGGTTAGGTTAGGTTAGGTTAGGTTAGGTTAGGTTAGGTTAGGTTAGGTTAGGTTAGGTTAGGTTAGGTTAGGTTAGGTTAGGTTAGGTTAGGTTAGGTTAGGTTAGGTTAGGTTAGGTTAGGTTAGGTTAGGTTAGGTTAGGTTAGGTTAGGTTAGGTTAGGTTAGGTTAGGTTAGGTTAGGTTAGGTTAGGTTAGGTTAGGTTAGGTTAGGTTAGGTTAGGTTAGGTTAGGTTAGGTTAGGTTAGGTTAGGTTAGGTTAGGTTAGGTTAGGTTAGGTTAGGTTAGGTTAGGTTAGGTTAGGTTAGGTTAGGTTAGGTTAGGTTAGGTTAGGTTAGGTTAGGTTAGGTTAGGTTAGGTTAGGTTAGGTTAGGTTAGGTTAGGTTAGGTTAGGTTAGGTTAGGTTAGGTTAGGTTAGGTTAGGTTAGGTTAGGTTAGGTTAGGTTAGGTATAGGTTAGGTTAGGTTAGGTTAGGTTAGGTTAGGTTAGGTTAGGTTAGGTTAGGTTAGGTTAGGTTAGGTTAGGTTAGGTTAGGTTAGGTTAGGTTAGGTTAGGTTAGGTTAGGTTAGGTTAGGTTAGGTTAGGTTAGGTTAGGTTAGGTTAGGTTAGGTTAG
>CARWXJ010000006.1:0-49165 GCA_949091785.1 Polymixis lichenea | reverse complement strand
CTGAAAGAATTTTGAAATATAATTGAATTATGTATCCAGTACATACAGTTTGTAAGAATTTTCAAAGTCTATGGAGCGAAAGAAAATTTTTTCGCGTTTTCGTCAATTTTCTCAGTCAGATAGTCTCAGGTAGCCTAACTAGGAACGAATTAGCTGAAAACAGCGTCAAAATGCGTCACCTGGATGCGAAGATATTGACCAATGTATGAAAACTTGGTTCGCTTAGGTAGATTTTTGGTACCTACTAGTTACGTAGAACAACGAAAATTCTAAGTATTAAGGTGGCTATGTATGCTAGGCACACGGGCGAGGTGTCGAAAGACGCGTCTCCGCGCGAACTAGCTAACTATGGCGTTACTGAAAAGCGTGCTGAACAAAAATTTTGAATTTCAGCCGAAAAACGTGAATTTTCACTGAAAATTTGAACAAAACCGGGAATATTAACTACCCTACACGTCTCGGACTCGCGGAACGCGCACCGGATTGCAGGTAAGGCAGGTAAGTATCTATTGAAACTAATTTAAACAGGATTGGCTGAAAGAATTTTGAAATATAATTGAATTATGTATCCAGTACATACAGTTTGTAAGAATTTTCAAAGTCTATGGAGCGAAAGAAAATTTTTTCGCGTTTTCGTCAATTTTCTCAGTCAGATAGTCTCAGGTAGCCTAACTAGGAACGAATTAGCTGAAAACAGCGTCAAAATGCGTCACCTGGATGCGAAGATATTGACCAATGTATGAAAACTTGGTTCGCTTAGGTAGATTTTTGGTACCTACTAGTTACGTAGAACAACGAAAATTCTAAGTATTAAGGTGGCTATGTATGCTAGGCACACGGGCGAGGTGTCGAAAGACGCGTCTCCGCGCGAACTAGCTAACTATGGCGTTACTGAAAAGCGTGCTGAACAAAAATTTTGAATTTCAGCCGAAAAACGTGAATTTTCACTGAAAATTTGAACAAAACCGGGAATATTAACTACCCTACACGTCTCGGACTCGCGGAACGCGCACCGGATTGCAGGTAAGGCAGGTAAGTATCTATTGAAACTAATTTAAACAGGATTGGCTGAAAGAATTTTGAAATATAATTGAATTATGTATCCAGTACATACAGTTTGTAAGAATTTTCAAAGTCTATGGAGCGAAAGAAAATTTTTTCGCGTTTTCGTCAATTTTCTCAGTCAGATAGTCTCAGGTAGCCTAACTAGGAACGAATTAGCTGAAAACAGCGTCAAAATGCGTCACCTGGATGCGAAGATATTGACCAATGTATGAAAACTTGGTTCGCTTAGGTAGATTTTTGGTACCTACTAGTTACGTAGAACAACGAAAATTCTAAGTATTAAGGTGGCTATGTATGCTAGGCACACGGGCGAGGTGTCGAAAGACGCGTCTCCGCGCGAACTAGCTAACTATGGCGTTACTGAAAAGCGTGCTGAACAAAAATTTTGAATTTCAGCCGAAAAACGTGAATTTTCACTGAAAATTTGAACAAAACCGGGAATATTAACTACCCTACACGTCTCGGACTCGCGGAACGCGCACCGGATTGCAGGTAAGGCAGGTAAGTATCTATTGAAACTAATTTAAACAGGATTGGCTGAAAGAATTTTGAAATATAATTGAATTATGTATCCAGTACATACAGTTTGTAAGAATTTTCAAAGTCTATGGAGCGAAAGAAAATTTTTTCGCGTTTTCGTCAATTTTCTCAGTCAGATAGTCTCAGGTAGCCTAACTAGGAACGAATTAGCTGAAAACAGCGTCAAAATGCGTCACCTGGATGCGAAGATATTGACCAATGTATGAAAACTTGGTTCGCTTAGGTAGATTTTTGGTACCTACTAGTTACGTAGAACAACGAAAATTCTAAGTATTAAGGTGGCTATGTATGCTAGGCACACGGGCGAGGTGTCGAAAGACGCGTCTCCGCGCGAACTAGCTAACTATGGCGTTACTGAAAAGCGTGCTGAACAAAAATTTTGAATTTCAGCCGAAAAACGTGAATTTTCACTGAAAATTTGAACAAAACCGGGAATATTAACTACCCTACACGTCTCGGACTCGCGGAACGCGCACCGGATTGCAGGTAAGGCAGGTAAGTATCTATTGAAACTAATTTAAACAGGATTGGCTGAAAGAATTTTGAAATATAATTGAATTATGTATCCAGTACATACAGTTTGTAAGAATTTTCAAAGTCTATGGAGCGAAAGAAAATTTTTTCGCGTTTTCGTCAATTTTCTCAGTCAGATAGTCTCAGGTAGCCTAACTAGGAACGAATTAGCTGAAAACAGCGTCAAAATGCGTCACCTGGATGCGAAGATATTGACCAATGTATGAAAACTTGGTTCGCTTAGGTAGATTTTTGGTACCTACTAGTTACGTAGAACAACGAAAATTCTAAGTATTAAGGTGGCTATGTATGCTAGGCACACGGGCGAGGTGTCGAAAGACGCGTCTCCGCGCGAACTAGCTAACTATGGCGTTACTGAAAAGCGTGCTGAACAAAAATTTTGAATTTCAGCCGAAAAACGTGAATTTTCACTGAAAATTTGAACAAAACCGGGAATATTAACTACCCTACACGTCTCGGACTCGCGGAACGCGCACCGGATTGCAGGTAAGGCAGGTAAGTATCTATTGAAACTAATTTAAACAGGATTGGCTGAAAGAATTTTGAAATATAATTGAATTATGTATCCAGTACATACAGTTTGTAAGAATTTTCAAAGTCTATGGAGCGAAAGAAAATTTTTTCGCGTTTTCGTCAATTTTCTCAGTCAGATAGTCTCAGGTAGCCTAACTAGGAACGAATTAGCTGAAAACAGCGTCAAAATGCGTCACCTGGATGCGAAGATATTGACCAATGTATGAAAACTTGGTTCGCTTAGGTAGATTTTTGGTACCTACTAGTTACGTAGAACAACGAAAATTCTAAGTATTAAGGTGGCTATGTATGCTAGGCACACGGGCGAGGTGTCGAAAGACGCGTCTCCGCGCGAACTAGCTAACTATGGCGTTACTGAAAAGCGTGCTGAACAAAAATTTTGAATTTCAGCCGAAAAACGTGAATTTTCACTGAAAATTTGAACAAAACCGGGAATATTAACTACCCTACACGTCTCGGACTCGCGGAACGCGCACCGGATTGCAGGTAAGGCAGGTAAGTATCTATTGAAACTAATTTAAACAGGATTGGCTGAAAGAATTTTGAAATATAATTGAATTATGTATCCAGTACATACAGTTTGTAAGAATTTTCAAAGTCTATGGAGCGAAAGAAAATTTTTTCGCGTTTTCGTCAATTTTCTCAGTCAGATAGTCTCAGGTAGCCTAACTAGGAACGAATTAGCTGAAAACAGCGTCAAAATGCGTCACCTGGATGCGAAGATATTGACCAATGTATGAAAACTTGGTTCGCTTAGGTAGATTTTTGGTACCTACTAGTTACGTAGAACAACGAAAATTCTAAGTATTAAGGTGGCTATGTATGCTAGGCACACGGGCGAGGTGTCGAAAGACGCGTCTCCGCGCGAACTAGCTAACTATGGCGTTACTGAAAAGCGTGCTGAACAAAAATTTTGAATTTCAGCCGAAAAACGTGAATTTTCACTGAAAATTTGAACAAAACCGGGAATATTAACTACCCTACACGTCTCGGACTCGCGGAACGCGCACCGGATTGCAGGTAAGGCAGGTAAGTATCTATTGAAACTAATTTAAACAGGATTGGCTGAAAGAATTTTGAAATATAATTGAATTATGTATCCAGTACATACAGTTTGTAAGAATTTTCAAAGTCTATGGAGCGAAAGAAAATTTTTTCGCGTTTTCGTCAATTTTCTCAGTCAGATAGTCTCAGGTAGCCTAACTAGGAACGAATTAGCTGAAAACAGCGTCAAAATGCGTCACCTGGATGCGAAGATATTGACCAATGTATGAAAACTTGGTTCGCTTAGGTAGATTTTTGGTACCTACTAGTTACGTAGAACAACGAAAATTCTAAGTATTAAGGTGGCTATGTATGCTAGGCACACGGGCGAGGTGTCGAAAGACGCGTCTCCGCGCGAACTAGCTAACTATGGCGTTACTGAAAAGCGTGCTGAACAAAAATTTTGAATTTCAGCCGAAAAACGTGAATTTTCACTGAAAATTTGAACAAAACCGGGAATATTAACTACCCTACACGTCTCGGACTCGCGGAACGCGCACCGGATTGCAGGTAAGGCAGGTAAGTATCTATTGAAACTAATTTAAACAGGATTGGCTGAAAGAATTTTGAAATATAATTGAATTATGTATCCAGTACATACAGTTTGTAAGAATTTTCAAAGTCTATGGAGCGAAAGAAAATTTTTTCGCGTTTTCGTCAATTTTCTCAGTCAGATAGTCTCAGGTAGCCTAACTAGGAACGAATTAGCTGAAAACAGCGTCAAAATGCGTCACCTGGATGCGAAGATATTGACCAATGTATGAAAACTTGGTTCGCTTAGGTAGATTTTTGGTACCTACTAGTTACGTAGAACAACGAAAATTCTAAGTATTAAGGTGGCTATGTATGCTAGGCACACGGGCGAGGTGTCGAAAGACGCGTCTCCGCGCGAACTAGCTAACTATGGCGTTACTGAAAAGCGTGCTGAACAAAAATTTTGAATTTCAGCCGAAAAACGTGAATTTTCACTGAAAATTTGAACAAAACCGGGAATATTAACTACCCTACACGTCTCGGACTCGCGGAACGCGCACCGGATTGCAGGTAAGGCAGGTAAGTATCTATTGAAACTAATTTAAACAGGATTGGCTGAAAGAATTTTGAAATATAATTGAATTATGTATCCAGTACATACAGTTTGTAAGAATTTTCAAAGTCTATGGAGCGAAAGAAAATTTTTTCGCGTTTTCGTCAATTTTCTCAGTCAGATAGTCTCAGGTAGCCTAACTAGGAACGAATTAGCTGAAAACAGCGTCAAAATGCGTCACCTGGATGCGAAGATATTGACCAATGTATGAAAACTTGGTTCGCTTAGGTAGATTTTTGGTACCTACTAGTTACGTAGAACAACGAAAATTCTAAGTATTAAGGTGGCTATGTATGCTAGGCACACGGGCGAGGTGTCGAAAGACGCGTCTCCGCGCGAACTAGCTAACTATGGCGTTACTGAAAAGCGTGCTGAACAAAAATTTTGAATTTCAGCCGAAAAACGTGAATTTTCACTGAAAATTTGAACAAAACCGGGAATATTAACTACCCTACACGTCTCGGACTCGCGGAACGCGCACCGGATTGCAGGTAAGGCAGGTAAGTATCTATTGAAACTAATTTAAACAGGATTGGCTGAAAGAATTTTGAAATATAATTGAATTATGTATCCAGTACATACAGTTTGTAAGAATTTTCAAAGTCTATGGAGCGAAAGAAAATTTTTTCGCGTTTTCGTCAATTTTCTCAGTCAGATAGTCTCAGGTAGCCTAACTAGGAACGAATTAGCTGAAAACAGCGTCAAAATGCGTCACCTGGATGCGAAGATATTGACCAATGTATGAAAACTTGGTTCGCTTAGGTAGATTTTTGGTACCTACTAGTTACGTAGAACAACGAAAATTCTAAGTATTAAGGTGGCTATGTATGCTAGGCACACGGGCGAGGTGTCGAAAGACGCGTCTCCGCGCGAACTAGCTAACTATGGCGTTACTGAAAAGCGTGCTGAACAAAAATTTTGAATTTCAGCCGAAAAACGTGAATTTTCACTGAAAATTTGAACAAAACCGGGAATATTAACTACCCTACACGTCTCGGACTCGCGGAACGCGCACCGGATTGCAGGTAAGGCAGGTAAGTATCTATTGAAACTAATTTAAACAGGATTGGCTGAAAGAATTTTGAAATATAATTGAATTATGTATCCAGTACATACAGTTTGTAAGAATTTTCAAAGTCTATGGAGCGAAAGAAAATTTTTTCGCGTTTTCGTCAATTTTCTCAGTCAGATAGTCTCAGGTAGCCTAACTAGGAACGAATTAGCTGAAAACAGCGTCAAAATGCGTCACCTGGATGCGAAGATATTGACCAATGTATGAAAACTTGGTTCGCTTAGGTAGATTTTTGGTACCTACTAGTTACGTAGAACAACGAAAATTCTAAGTATTAAGGTGGCTATGTATGCTAGGCACACGGGCGAGGTGTCGAAAGACGCGTCTCCGCGCGAACTAGCTAACTATGGCGTTACTGAAAAGCGTGCTGAACAAAAATTTTGAATTTCAGCCGAAAAACGTGAATTTTCACTGAAAATTTGAACAAAACCGGGAATATTAACTACCCTACACGTCTCGGACTCGCGGAACGCGCACCGGATTGCAGGTAAGGCAGGTAAGTATCTATTGAAACTAATTTAAACAGGATTGGCTGAAAGAATTTTGAAATATAATTGAATTATGTATCCAGTACATACAGTTTGTAAGAATTTTCAAAGTCTATGGAGCGAAAGAAAATTTTTTCGCGTTTTCGTCAATTTTCTCAGTCAGATAGTCTCAGGTAGCCTAACTAGGAACGAATTAGCTGAAAACAGCGTCAAAATGCGTCACCTGGATGCGAAGATATTGACCAATGTATGAAAACTTGGTTCGCTTAGGTAGATTTTTGGTACCTACTAGTTACGTAGAACAACGAAAATTCTAAGTATTAAGGTGGCTATGTATGCTAGGCACACGGGCGAGGTGTCGAAAGACGCGTCTCCGCGCGAACTAGCTAACTATGGCGTTACTGAAAAGCGTGCTGAACAAAAATTTTGAATTTCAGCCGAAAAACGTGAATTTTCACTGAAAATTTGAACAAAACCGGGAATATTAACTACCCTACACGTCTCGGACTCGCGGAACGCGCACCGGATTGCAGGTAAGGCAGGTAAGTATCTATTGAAACTAATTTAAACAGGATTGGCTGAAAGAATTTTGAAATATAATTGAATTATGTATCCAGTACATACAGTTTGTAAGAATTTTCAAAGTCTATGGAGCGAAAGAAAATTTTTTCGCGTTTTCGTCAATTTTCTCAGTCAGATAGTCTCAGGTAGCCTAACTAGGAACGAATTAGCTGAAAACAGCGTCAAAATGCGTCACCTGGATGCGAAGATATTGACCAATGTATGAAAACTTGGTTCGCTTAGGTAGATTTTTGGTACCTACTAGTTACGTAGAACAACGAAAATTCTAAGTATTAAGGTGGCTATGTATGCTAGGCACACGGGCGAGGTGTCGAAAGACGCGTCTCCGCGCGAACTAGCTAACTATGGCGTTACTGAAAAGCGTGCTGAACAAAAATTTTGAATTTCAGCCGAAAAACGTGAATTTTCACTGAAAATTTGAACAAAACCGGGAATATTAACTACCCTACACGTCTCGGACTCGCGGAACGCGCACCGGATTGCAGGTAAGGCAGGTAAGTATCTATTGAAACTAATTTAAACAGGATTGGCTGAAAGAATTTTGAAATATAATTGAATTATGTATCCAGTACATACAGTTTGTAAGAATTTTCAAAGTCTATGGAGCGAAAGAAAATTTTTTCGCGTTTTCGTCAATTTTCTCAGTCAGATAGTCTCAGGTAGCCTAACTAGGAACGAATTAGCTGAAAACAGCGTCAAAATGCGTCACCTGGATGCGAAGATATTGACCAATGTATGAAAACTTGGTTCGCTTTTTTTTTTTTTTTCTGGGTGGGAAATCATCAAATAACTTCTCCCGCTCTGGGTGGAGCGGGAGGGCGTGTCAGACTTTTACTGACTAAAACCCACCCGTGTTCCCTCAGTTGCCTGTGTGCCAGGGGCGGCGGTATCTCTTTCGAACAACCCGCACCCCCGGCAGGCATCGGCCCTTGCGGGCCCCTCTGTTGCTGCTGACATCTCTTTGAGGCGCGCGTGGAACACAACGCGCCGTCGACCCGGGCTTGGTCCTTACCGGACAGCGAGCTACCCATTACTCGCCGTCCGCAAGCCCGTGCCTACGGTGGCCGGGAATCAGCCTGGGATTCCCGACGCCCAGGGCGTCTCCTGCGAAGGCCACGGCTGTGAGGGCGCATGTATTGCATCTCCCTCACGTGCGCCGCCTCCCTCTTTGCGAGCATAACTGCTTCGCTGAAGGAGGCGACTGCCAGCCATGCCCTCTCGCTCCGTACCATGGCCTGGACCAGGGTCGGACGCGAGAGATCGCCGCCGCCGATCACCTGCACGAGGACACGGCGTTGCTCCGCCCAAGCTGGGCAGACCTCCACCGTATGCTCCACCGTGTCCTCTGGGCGATCTTCGCAATGGAAACACCCGGGCGTTTCCTCCCGCCCTATCCGAAACAGGAACCTCCCGAAACAGCCATGTCCGGTGAGGACCTGTGTCAGGCGGAAGGTGAGGACGCCATGCCGCCTCTCAAGCCACTCCTCAAAGAGGGGACTTACCGCCGCAATCGCGGCGTGCCCAAAACTTGGTTCGCTTAGGTAGATTTTTGGTACCTACTAGTTACGTAGAACAACGAAAATTCTAAGTATTAAGGTGGCTATGTATGCTAGGCACACGGGCGAGGTGTCGAAAGACGCGTCTCCGCGCGAACTAGCTAACTATGGCGTTACTGAAAAGCGTGCTGAACAAAAATTTTGAATTTCAGCCGAAAAACGTGAATTTTCACTGAAAATTTGAACAAAACCGGGAATATTAACTACCCTACACGTCTCGGACTCGCGGAACGCGCACCGGATTGCAGGTAAGGCAGGTAAGTATCTATTGAAACTAATTTAAACAGGATTGGCTGAAAGAATTTTGAAATATAATTGAATTATGTATCCAGTACATACAGTTTGTAAGAATTTTCAAAGTCTATGGAGCGAAAGAAAATTTTTTCGCGTTTTCGTCAATTTTCTCAGTCAGATAGTCTCAGGTAGCCTAACTAGGAACGAATTAGCTGAAAACAGCGTCAAAATGCGTCACCTGGATGCGAAGATATTGACCAATGTATGAAAACTTGGTTCGCTTAGGTAGATTTTTGGTACCTACTAGTTACGTAGAACAACGAAAATTCTAAGTATTAAGGTGGCTATGTATGCTAGGCACACGGGCGAGGTGTCGAAAGACGCGTCTCCGCGCGAACTAGCTAACTATGGCGTTACTGAAAAGCGTGCTGAACAAAAATTTTGAATTTCAGCCGAAAAACGTGAATTTTCACTGAAAATTTGAACAAAACCGGGAATATTAACTACCCTACACGTCTCGGACTCGCGGAACGCGCACCGGATTGCAGGTAAGGCAGGTAAGTATCTATTGAAACTAATTTAAACAGGATTGGCTGAAGGAATTTTGAAATATAATTGAATTATGTATCCAGTACATACAGTTTGTAAGAATTTTCAAAGTCTATGGAGCGAAAGAAAATTTTTTCGCGTTTTCGTCAATTTTCTCAGTCAGATAGTCTCAGGTAGCCTAACTAGGAACGAATTAGCTGAAAACAGCGTCAAAATGCGTCACCTGGATGCGAAGATATTGACCAATGTATGAAAACTTGGTTCGGTTAGGTAGATTTTTGGTACCTACTAGTCACGTAGAACAATGAAAATTCTAATTATTAAGGTGGCTATAAATGCTAGGCACACGGGCGAGGTGTCAAAAGACGCGTCTCCGCGCGAACTAGCTAACTATGGCGTTACTGAAAAGCGTGCTGAACAAAAATTTTGAATTTCAGCCGAAAAACGTGAATTTTCACTGAAAATTTGAACAAAACCGGGAATATTAACTACCCTACACGTCTCGGACTCGCGGAACGCGCACCGGATTGCAGGTAAGGCAGGTAAGTATCTATTGAAACTAATTTAAACAGGATTGGCTGAAAGAATTTTGAAATATAATTGAATTATGTATCCAGTACATACAGTTTGTAAGAATTTTCAAAGTCTATGGAGCGAAAGAAAATTTTTTCGCGTTTTCGTCAATTTTCTCAGTCAGATAGTCTCAGGTAGCCTAACTAGGAACGAATTAGCTGAAAACAGCGTCAAAATGCGTCACCTGGATGCGAAGATATTGACCAATGTATGAAAACTTGGTTCGCTTAGGTAGATTTTTGGTACCTACTAGTTACGTAGAACAACGAAAATTCTAAGTATTAAGGTGGCTATGTATGCTAGGCACACGGGCGAGGTGTCGAAAGACGCGTCTCCGCGCGAACTAGCTAACTATGGCGTTACTGAAAAGCGTGCTGAACAAAAATTTTGAATTTCAGCCGAAAAACGTGAATTTTCACTGAAAATTTGAACAAAACCGGGAATATTAACTACCCTACACGTCTCGGACTCGCGGAACGCGCACCGGATTGCAGGTAAGGCAGGTAAGTATCTATTGAAACTAATTTAAACAGGATTGGCTGAAAGAATTTTGAAATATAATTGAATTATGTATCCAGTACATACAGTTTGTAAGAATTTTCAAAGTCTATGGAGCGAAAGAAAATTTTTTTCGCGTTTTCGTCAATTTTCTCAGTCAGATAGTCTCAGGTAGCCTAACTAGGAACGAATTAGCTGAAAACAGCGTCAAAATGCGTCACCTGGATGCGAAGATATTGACCAATGTATGAAAACTTGGTTCGCTTAGGTAGATTTTTGGTACCTACTAGTTACGTAGAACAACGAAAATTCTAAGTATTAAGGTGGCTATGTATGCTAGGCACACGGGCGAGGTGTCGAAAGACGCGTCTCCGCGCGAACTAGCTAACTATGGCGTTACTGAAAAGCGTGCTGAACAAAAATTTTGAATTTCAGCCGAAAAACGTGAATTTTCACTGAAAATTTGAACAAAACCGGGAATATTAACTACCCTACACGTCTCGGACTCGCGGAACGCGCACCGGATTGCAGGTAAGGCAGGTAAGTATCTATTGAAACTAATTTAAACAGGATTGGCTGAAAGAATTTTGAAATATAATTGAATTATGTATCCAGTACATACAGTTTGTAAGAATTTTCAAAGTCTATGGAGCGAAAGAAAATTTTTTCGCGTTTTCGTCAATTTTCTCAGTCAGATAGTCTCAGGTAGCCTAACTAGGAACGAATTAGCTGAAAACAGCGTCAAAATGCGTCACCTGGATGCGAAGATATTGACCAATGTATGAAAACTTGGTTCGCTTAGGTAGATTTTTGGTACCTACTAGTTACGTAGAACAACGAAAATTCTAAGTATTAAGGTGGCTATGTATGCTAGGCACACGGGCGAGGTGTCGAAAGACGCGTCTCCGCGCGAACTAGCTAACTATGGCGTTACTGAAAAGCGTGCTGAACAAAAATTTTGAATTTCAGCCGAAAAACGTGAATTTTCACTGAAAATTTGAACAAAACCGGGAATATTAACTACCCTACACGTCTCGGACTCGCGGAACGCGCACCGGATTGCAGGTAAGGCAGGTAAGTATCTATTGAAACTAATTTAAACAGGATTGGCTGAAAGAATTTTGAAATATAATTGAATTATGTATCCAGTACATACAGTTTGTAAGAATTTTCAAAGTCTATGGAGCGAAAGAAAATTTTTTCGCGTTTTCGTCAATTTTCTCAGTCAGATAGTCTCAGGTAGCCTAACTAGGAACGAATTAGCTGAAAACAGCGTCAAAATGCGTCACCTGGATGCGAAGATATTGACCAATGTATGAAAACTTGGTTCGCTTAGGTAGATTTTTGGTACCTACTAGTTACGTAGAACAACGAAAATTCTAAGTATTAAGGTGGCTATGTATGCTAGGCACACGGGCGAGGTGTCGAAAGACGCGTCTCCGCGCGAACTAGCTAACTATGGCGTTACTGAAAAGCGTGCTGAACAAAAATTTTGAATTTCAGCCGAAAAACGTGAATTTTCACTGAAAATTTGAACAAAACCGGGAATATTAACTACCCTACACGTCTCGGACTCGCGGAACGCGCACCGGATTGCAGGTAAGGCAGGTAAGTATCTATTGAAACTAATTTAAACAGGATTGGCTGAAAGAATTTTGAAATATAATTGAATTATGTATCCAGTACATACAGTTTGTAAGAATTTTCAAAGTCTATGGAGCGAAAGAAAATTTTTTCGCGTTTTCGTCAATTTTCTCAGTCAGATAGTCTCAGGTAGCCTAACTAGGAACGAATTAGCTGAAAACAGCGTCAAAATGCGTCACCTGGATGCGAAGATATTGACCAATGTATGAAAACTTGGTTCGCTTAGGTAGATTTTTGGTACCTACTAGTTACGTAGAACAACGAAAATTCTAAGTATTAAGGTGGCTATGTATGCTAGGCACACGGGCGAGGTGTCGAAAGACGCGTCTCCGCGCGAACTAGCTAACTATGGCGTTACTGAAAAGCGTGCTGAACAAAAATTTTGAATTTCAGCCGAAAAACGTGAATTTTCACTGAAAATTTGAACAAAACCGGGAATATTAACTACCCTACACGTCTCGGACTCGCGGAACGCGCACCGGATTGCAGGTAAGGCAGGTAAGTATCTATTGAAACTAATTTAAACAGGATTGGCTGAAAGAATTTTGAAATATAATTGAATTATGTATCCAGTACATACAGTTTGTAAGAATTTTCAAAGTCTATGGAGCGAAAGAAAATTTTTTCGCGTTTTCGTCAATTTTCTGGTTAGGTTAGGTTAGGTTAGGTTAGGTTAGGTTAGGTTAGGTTAGGTTAGGTTAGGTTAGGTTAGGTTAGGTTAAGTTAGGTTAGGTTAGGTTAGGTTAGGTTAGGTTAGGTTAGGTTAGGTTAGGTTAGGTTAGGTTAGGTTAGGTTAGGTTAGGTTTTTTTTTTTTTTTTTTTTTTTTTTGTTTTGGCAGGAGTGGGAAATCCTCATGGACGCCCAGACTGCCTCACTAGTGACGCAGTCTGTGCAGTGCCGGACTCTTACCGGCTAAAACCCACTCCTGCCCTTGCTCAGTGTCCCTCTGACATGATCAGAGACCTTGGTAGACAGTTTTCTGTTTGCTGCCAGACTTTAGATTTAATGTTTTTGGGCAGTCCTGTTTTAGGAAGAGGTTATTTCCAGGAGGCGTTTTTCGCCTCATTACGTCTTGTTTTCCACAGTACTCATTTCTTAGTTATGGGTGTCTTAACAAGCTTACATCTAATTCTAGGCTAATATCTAATTAACTTATTTTCTATATTATTTTTGTATTTTTCTGTTTTCCTTGTAAGTCTACCTATTCTAATTTCAACAAAATTATACCTATTACTTATTCAACACTACATGTATGCTATGGCTATCCTAATATATAAACAATATATCATATAGACATACTTTTATAATCTGGCTTCATTTCTAATCCTATAGTTTTATCTAATAATGTTTTACGTAATTTTCGGTGTTTGCCTTCCGTCACTCTTAACAAACTCACAGCTGCTGTTTTATATTCAATATAAACTTTGAGTTTGTCCTGCTTTCCGATACTGCAATTATATTTATATTTTAGTTTCAGATGCTGCTTGGCGATCCGCACACTCAGGACTGGTGCTATACGTTGAATGCGGCTTTTGATGATGTTACCCGCCATCCTCGCATCAACGAACTCGTCGGACCACAACGGTACGGTAGATTTATAATTAGTGTCGATTATGGTGTTTGTATCGATGAATTTGCTTAAACTATTGTCAATTTTTTCCTGTTTAAGTGATTTTAATGTAGAGTCAGCTATTAATTGGGCCAATTTCCCATGAAATTGGCTCCAATTTGCTTCACTTGGTTTATAAAATATTAAGGCTATTATAATTATTGTGACTTTGGGTTGCTGAACATTTATTTTACACTCAATACCGTTGCGGTTCCTAATGCTGAGATAAGCCACCTGCACCTCAGCAATACGCCACCGACAAGCGTGCCAACGCGTCCCATTTAGCGCGTATCGGGCACACACTGTCGAAGGCGTTGTGCCCAGTATGTTCCATTTTGGCGGTTACGCAGTTGTGACACCTTGGTGGCTCCTCTGCCAGACGTGACGGACAATCAGCCCGCATGTGAGGTTCCCCGCAGTGGATGCAGAGGTCGGCGGGTAGCGTGCACAGTTTGCGACCGTGGCCGAAGTGCAAACAGCGGGTGCACTGCACCAGTGGCGACTGGTCTAGCACTCGCACTCGCTGTAGGTCGATGTGCACGCGACCCACCGTTGTCAGCCTCTGCCATACCGTAGGGGACACCTGCAGGATGACGTGGCACATGTGGGGGTTCCTCGTCTTACGACGGTACTTCACCCCCAGCCTCACATCACCCGCAGGAATGTCCCCCATCAGGTGGCTGTTTTGCCGCTGCAGGGCCTGCGTAAGTTCCACATCTGAGTGGCAGGAAAGGACATCCTTGACGATGATGAGTGGGTCCTTATTTTTCACCTCTTCTGCTACCAGATTGCCGGCTTTCCGAATCCGAGCGGTCACCCTGGTCATCTCTTCTCGGGTCCTGAAACCGACCACCACCTTTTGGTCCCTCGCTTTCCGAAGTCTCTCCACCCTTGTGCCCTCATTTCGGGCATCGACCGCCGCCCTGAGCTTTTCAATGACCTCTTCACTCGTGTCCTGATCATTGACGGATGACACGACCACTGAGTGAAGAGGCCCTTGGGGGTTCTGCTTCGGGCTGGCAGCGATTGCCGCGAAACTCGGGCCTTCGCCTGCGACGTAGCGAGGGGCCAGCTGAAGATTCTCCGATAGAGCCTGGGATTGCTCTTTGCATTCCTGCAACACCTGTTTGTGCTGTTTCAGGTCTTCCACAAGGCTTTTTATGAGTTTCGTTGTTTCTTCTGTGGCCGGCTCTGGCTCTTTCTGGGTTTTGGATGAACAACCACCTGAGCTTCTTTTCCTTTATCAGATTCTGCTTCTTTGACAAGCTGGTAAAGTCTCTCCACTGCTTTAGTTATCTCATCTTTTATTTCTTTCTTGAGATTTCTTGAACTGAGCAATTGCATTTTTGCTTTCTGGAGACATGCTTTTGCCTCCGAGGTTCGGTTCAAGTACTTCGCCGGTTGTACTTCCCGCGGTGAGCTCTCAGTGGACTCCTCCGAATGTTTAAGTCCCTCCAACTGGCTCTGATGGGCGAGCGTTGCTTTCGTCTTAAGCTTAGGGGGAGAAGACAATGGGGCCTTTTTCGGAGGAGTCGGCGTTTTGAGAGTCTGTCCAGATGATCGGTTAGACTCCCACTCCCCAATGCTACGCCTCACCGACGGGCCAGCCTGTGCCAGTTGTGACCTCCCCTCGTCCGAACTCTCCTCCGAGACCTTAGTCGATGGCGAGGCCCTGGAGCCCGGCAAGCTCGCGGTCTTCTTGGCGGGTGTCCTGAACATTTTGTTGGTCAAGGTGAAGGTCAGATTCATAGAGCGCCTATCAGAGGACACTGATGGTTACTTCTGTGTCCCTGTAAATGGGGGATGCACAGAGGCAACAAAAAACACTACAAAATAAAAATAAAACGTCCTAAGGTAGGACGACCGTCACAAAATAAAACTCCTGAAAATAGGAGACTCCGTCAAATGCAAGTCAAATTATGACAAAAACACGTTAATTTCGGACGAATCTAAAGTCTTAGGGCTATGACCTATAAAAATAATTAAAATGAAGTTTTACTCCTTTGTCAAAACCAAGTTCATCCTCCTGGCCACTAGTAACAGGGTGGGTTGGGCGGGCAAAATTTTTTCGCGTTTTCGTCAATTTTCTCAGTCAGATAGTCTCAGGTAGCCTAACTAGGAACGAATTAGCTGAAAACAGCGTCAAAATGCGTCACCTGGATGCGAAGATATTGACCAATGTATGAAAACTTGGTTCGCTTAGGTAGATTTTTGGTACCTACTAGTTACGTAGAACAACGAAAATTCTAAGTATTAAGGTGGCTATGTATGCTAGGCACACGGGCGAGGTGTCGAAAGACGCGTCTCCGCGCGAACTAGCTAACTATGGCGTTACTGAAAAGCGTGCTGAACAAAAATTTTGAATTTCAGCCGAAAAACGTGAATTTTCACTGAAAATTTGAACAAAACCGGGAATATTAACTACCCTACACGTCTCGGACTCGCGGAACGCGCACCGGATTGCAGGTAAGGCAGGTAAGTATCTATTGAAACTAATTTAAACAGGATTGGCTGAAAGAATTTTGAAATATAATTGAATTATGTATCCAGTACATACAGTTTGTAAGAATTTTCAAAGTCTATGGAGCGAAAGAAAATTTTTTTCGCGTTTTCGTCAATTTTCTCAGTCAGATAGTCTCAGGTAGCCTAACTAGGAACGAATTAGCTGAAAACAGCGTCAAAATGCGTCACCTGGATGCGAAGATATTGACCAATGTATGAAAACTTGGTTCGCTTAGGTAGATTTTTGGTACCTACTAGTTACGTAGAACAACGAAAATTCTAAGTATTAAGGTGGCTATGTATGCTAGGCACACGGGCGAGGTGTCGAAAGACGCGTCTCCGCGCGAACTAGCTAACTATGGCGTTACTGAAAAGCGTGCTGAACAAAAATTTTGAATTTCAGCCGAAAAACGTGAATTTTCACTGAAAATTTGAACAAAACCGGGAATATTAACTACCCTACACGTCTCGGACTCGCGGAACGCGCACCGGATTGCAGGTAAGGCAGGTAAGTATCTATTGAAACTAATTTAAACAGGATTGGCTGAAAGAATTTTGAAATATAATTGAATTATGTATCCAGTACATACAGTTTGTAAGAATTTTCAAAGTCTATGGAGCGAAAGAAAATTTTTTTCGCGTTTTCGTCAATTTTCTCAGTCAGATAGTCTCAGGTAGCCTAACTAGGAACGAATTAGCTGAAAACAGCGTCAAAATGCGTCACCTGGATGCGAAGATATTGACCAATGTATGAAAACTTGGTTCGCTTAGGTAGATTTTTGGTACCTACTAGTTACGTAGAACAACGAAAATTCTAAGTATTAAGGTGGCTATGTATGCTAGGCACACGGGCGAGGTGTCGAAAGACGCGTCTCCGCGCGAACTAGCTAACTATGGCGTTACTGAAAAGCGTGCTGAACAAAAATTTTGAATTTCAGCCGAAAAACGTGAATTTTCACTGAAAATTTGAACAAAACCGGGAATATTAACTACCCTACACGTCTCGGACTCGCGGAACGCGCACCGGATTGCAGGTAAGGCAGGTAAGTATCTATTGAAACTAATTTAAACAGGATTGGCTGAAAGAATTTTGAAATATAATTGAATTATGTATCCAGTACATACAGTTTGTAAGAATTTTCAAAGTCTATGGAGCGAAAGAAAATTTTTTCGCGTTTTCGTCAATTTTCTCAGTCAGATAGTCTCAGGTAGCCTAACTAGGAACGAATTAGCTGAAAACAGCGTCAAAATGCGTCACCTGGATGCGAAGATATTGACCAATGTATGAAAACTTGGTTCGCTTAGGTAGATTTTTGGTACCTACTAGTTACGTAGAACAACGAAAATTCTAAGTATTAAGGTGGCTATGTATGCTAGGCACACGGGCGAGGTGTCGAAAGACGCGTCTCCGCGCGAACTAGCTAACTATGGCGTTACTGAAAAGCGTGCTGAACAAAAATTTTGAATTTCAGCCGAAAAACGTGAATTTTCACTGAAAATTTGAACAAAACCGGGAATATTAACTACCCTACACGTCTCGGACTCGCGGAACGCGCACCGGATTGCAGGTAAGGCAGGTAAGTATCTATTGAAACTAATTTAAACAGGATTGGCTGAAAGAATTTTGAAATATAATTGAATTATGTATCCAGTACATACAGTTTGTAAGAATTTTCAAAGTCTATGGAGCGAAAGAAAATTTTTTCGCGTTTTCGTCAATTTTCTCAGTCAGATAGTCTCAGGTAGCCTAACTAGGAACGAATTAGCTGAAAACAGCGTCAAAATGCGTCACCTGGATGCGAAGATATTGACCAATGTATGAAAACTTGGTTCGCTTAGGTAGATTTTTGGTACCTACTAGTTACGTAGAACAACGAAAATTCTAAGTATTAAGGTGGCTATGTATGCTAGGCACACGGGCGAGGTGTCGAAAGACGCGTCTCCGCGCGAACTAGCTAACTATGGCGTTACTGAAAAGCGTGCTGAACAAAAATTTTGAATTTCAGCCGAAAAACGTGAATTTTCACTGAAAATTTGAACAAAACCGGGAATATTAACTACCCTACACGTCTCGGACTCGCGGAACGCGCACCGGATTGCAGGTAAGGCAGGTAAGTATCTATTGAAACTAATTTAAACAGGATTGGCTGAAAGAATTTTGAAATATAATTGAATTATGTATCCAGTACATACAGTTTGTAAGAATTTTCAAAGTCTATGGAGCGAAAGAAAATTTTTTCGCGTTTTCGTCAATTTTCTCAGTCAGATAGTCTCAGGTAGCCTAACTAGGAACGAATTAGCTGAAAACAGCGTCAAAATGCGTCACCTGGATGCGAAGATATTGACCAATGTATGAAAACTTGGTTCGCTTAGGTAGATTTTTGGTACCTACTAGTTACGTAGAACAACGAAAATTCTAAGTATTAAGGTGGCTATGTATGCTAGGCACACGGGCGAGGTGTCGAAAGACGCGTCTCCGCGCGAACTAGCTAACTATGGCGTTACTGAAAAGCGTGCTGAACAAAAATTTTGAATTTCAGCCGAAAAACGTGAATTTTCACTGAAAATTTGAACAAAACCGGGAATATTAACTACCCTACACGTCTCGGACTCGCGGAACGCGCACCGGATTGCAGGTAAGGCAGGTAAGTATCTATTGAAACTAATTTAAACAGGATTGGCTGAAAGAATTTTGAAATATAATTGAATTATGTATCCAGTACATACAGTTTGTAAGAATTTTCAAAGTCTATGGAGCGAAAGAAAATTTTTTCGCGTTTTCGTCAATTTTCTCAGTCAGATAGTCTCAGGTAGCCTAACTAGGAACGAATTAGCTGAAAACAGCGTCAAAATGCGTCACCTGGATGCGAAGATATTGACCAATGTATGAAAACTTGGTTCGCTTAGGTAGATTTTTGGTACCTACTAGTTACGTAGAACAACGAAAATTCTAAGTATTAAGGTGGCTATGTATGCTAGGCACACGGGCGAGGTGTCGAAAGACGCGTCTCCGCGCGAACTAGCTAACTATGGCGTTACTGAAAAGCGTGCTGAACAAAAATTTTGAATTTCAGCCGAAAAACGTGAATTTTCACTGAAAATTTGAACAAAACCGGGAATATTAACTACCCTACACGTCTCGGACTCGCGGAACGCGCACCGGATTGCAGGTAAGGCAGGTAAGTATCTATTGAAACTAATTTAAACAGGATTGGCTGAAAGAATTTTGAAATATAATTGAATTATGTATCCAGTACATACAGTTTGTAAGAATTTTCAAAGTCTATGGAGCGAAAGAAAATTTTTTTCGCGTTTTCGTCAATTTTCTCAGTCAGATAGTCTCAGGTAGCCTAACTAGGAACGAATTAGCTGAAAACAGCGTCAAAATGCGTCACCTGGATGCGAAGATATTGACCAATGTATGAAAACTTGGTTCGCTTAGGTAGATTTTTGGTACCTACTAGTTACGTAGAACAACGAAAATTCTAAGTATTAAGGTGGCTATGTATGCTAGGCACACGGGCGAGGTGTCGAAAGACGCGTCTCCGCGCGAACTAGCTAACTATGGCGTTACTGAAAAGCGTGCTGAACAAAAATTTTGAATTTCAGCCGAAAAACGTGAATTTTCACTGAAAATTTGAACAAAACCGGGAATATTAACTACCCTACACGTCTCGGACTCGCGGAACGCGCACCGGATTGCAGGTAAGGCAGGTAAGTATCTATTGAAACTAATTTAAACAGGATTGGCTGAAAGAATTTTGAAATATAATTGAATTATGTATCCAGTACATACAGTTTGTAAGAATTTTCAAAGTCTATGGAGCGAAAGAAAATTTTTTTCGCGTTTTCGTCAATTTTCTCAGTCAGATAGTCTCAGGTAGCCTAACTAGGAACGAATTAGCTGAAAACAGCGTCAAAATGCGTCACCTGGATGCGAAGATATTGACCAATGTATGAAAACTTGGTTCGCTTAGGTAGATTTTTGGTACCTACTAGTTACGTAGAACAACGAAAATTCTAAGTATTAAGGTGGCTATGTATGCTAGGCACACGGGCGAGGTGTCGAAAGACGCGTCTCCGCGCGAACTAGCTAACTATGGCGTTACTGAAAAGCGTGCTGAACAAAAATTTTGAATTTCAGCCGAAAAACGTGAATTTTCACTGAAAATTTGAACAAAACCGGGAATATTAACTACCCTACACGTCTCGGACTCGCGGAACGCGCACCGGATTGCAGGTAAGGCAGGTAAGTATCTATTGAAACTAATTTAAACAGGATTGGCTGAAAGAATTTTGAAATATAATTGAATTATGTATCCAGTACATACAGTTTGTAAGAATTTTCAAAGTCTATGGAGCGAAAGAAAATTTTTTCGCGTTTTCGTCAATTTTCTCAGTCAGATAGTCTCAGGTAGCCTAACTAGGAACGAATTAGCTGAAAACAGCGTCAAAATGCGTCACCTGGATGCGAAGATATTGACCAATGTATGAAAACTTGGTTCGCTTAGGTAGATTTTTGGTACCTACTAGTTACGTAGAACAACGAAAATTCTAAGTATTAAGGTGGCTATGTATGCTAGGCACACGGGCGAGGTGTCGAAAGACGCGTCTCCGCGCGAACTAGCTAACTATGGCGTTACTGAAAAGCGTGCTGAACAAAAATTTTGAATTTCAGCCGAAAAACGTGAATTTTCACTGAAAATTTGAACAAAACCGGGAATATTAACTACCCTACACGTCTCGGACTCGCGGAACGCGCACCGGATTGCAGGTAAGGCAGGTAAGTATCTATTGAAACTAATTTAAACAGGATTGGCTGAAAGAATTTTGAAATATAATTGAATTATGTATCCAGTACATACAGTTTGTAAGAATTTTCAAAGTCTATGGAGCGAAAGAAAATTTTTTCGCGTTTTCGTCAATTTTCTCAGTCAGATAGTCTCAGGTAGCCTAACTAGGAACGAATTAGCTGAAAACAGCGTCAAAATGCGTCACCTGGATGCGAAGATATTGACCAATGTATGAAAACTTGGTTCGCTTAGGTAGATTTTTGGTACCTACTAGTTACGTAGAACAACGAAAATTCTAAGTATTAAGGTGGCTATGTATGCTAGGCACACGGGCGAGGTGTCGAAAGACGCGTCTCCGCGCGAACTAGCTAACTATGGCGTTACTGAAAAGCGTGCTGAACAAAAATTTTGAATTTCAGCCGAAAAACGTGAATTTTCACTGAAAATTTGAACAAAACCGGGAATATTAACTACCCTACACGTCTCGGACTCGCGGAACGCGCACCGGATTGCAGGTAAGGCAGGTAAGTATCTATTGAAACTAATTTAAACAGGATTGGCTGAAAGAATTTTGAAATATAATTGAATTATGTATCCAGTACATACAGTTTGTAAGAATTTTCAAAGTCTATGGAGCGAAAGAAAATTTTTTTCGCGTTTTCGTCAATTTTCTCAGTCAGATAGTCTCAGGTAGCCTAACTAGGAACGAATTAGCTGAAAACAGCGTCAAAATGCGTCACCTGGATGCGAAGATATTGACCAATGTATGAAAACTTGGTTCGCTTAGGTAGATTTTTGGTACCTACTAGTTACGTAGAACAACGAAAATTCTAAGTATTAAGGTGGCTATGTATGCTAGGCACACGGGCGAGGTGTCGAAAGACGCGTCTCCGCGCGAACTAGCTAACTATGGCGTTACTGAAAAGCGTGCTGAACAAAAATTTTGAATTTCAGCCGAAAAACGTGAATTTTCACTGAAAATTTGAACAAAACCGGGAATATTAACTACCCTACACGTCTCGGACTCGCGGAACGCGCACCGGATTGCAGGTAAGGCAGGTAAGTATCTATTGAAACTAATTTAAACAGGATTGGCTGAAAGAATTTTGAAATATAATTGAATTATGTATCCAGTACATACAGTTTGTAAGAATTTTCAAAGTCTATGGAGCGAAAGAAAATTTTTTTCGCGTTTTCGTCAATTTTCTCAGTCAGATAGTCTCAGGTAGCCTAACTAGGAACGAATTAGCTGAAAACAGCGTCAAAATGCGTCACCTGGATGCGAAGATATTGACCAATGTATGAAAACTTGGTTCGCTTAGGTAGATTTTTGGTACCTACTAGTTTTTTTTTTTTTTTTTTTTGGCTTATTTGTTGTTTCACTTTTGGGTTTTGTTTGTCTTAGATTAAGAACGTGTTTGTGTTTTAGTTTTAGACAGTGTCTGCGATTGGATACGGACACTGTCTTTTTGTTGAGGCTTTTCGCATTGGTAATATAAGATATAGTGGTAATAAATAATATAGTAATAAATAGATATAGTAAAGTATAAGGTATAGCGATACATATTTATATGTAATAGGTACTTTTAATTATGTGCCGTTGAAGCTCTTGAGTTGGCTCATTATTTTTGATACGTATTTGACGTAGGCGTCAAAGACATCCTTGTTTCGCGTTAGCATCCCGATGTCATATGCCGTGATACCAAATCTCTCGGAGACTGCCTCATACTGCATGCGATCCATGGCGAATCTGGGGCAATCCCTGAGGAGGTGGTCGAGGGTTTGTATAGTGTTGTCATGGCAGGGACAATTGTCATCGTTGGTTATTTTAAAGCGGTGGAGGTATTGTTTGTGGAAGCCGTGACCTGTCAGAATTTGGGTTACGAAGAAATTTTGGTCTAGTTTTTTACGGAATTTGTGGATTTCTAATAATGTTGGGAATATGGTTTTGGTGTGTTGCCCCTGCTCGCTTGATGTATACCTGGCTTGCCACTTAGCCAGGTTGGTTTTTCGGAGTTCGTTTTTCACATATGACATCGGGTATGCACTATAGTCCGGCGCTTGACGAAGCCGAGTAGCCATTTTCGCGGCAGCATCTACAGCTTCGTTGCCTGCAATGCCGCTGTGCCCTTTCACCCACTTGATTTTGATGCTTGGTGGTGTATCCGTGGTTGTCTGTGTGTGATTATGGATTATTTTATGGATTTTTGCGACTAGTGGGTGAGTGTTGCTTCGGTCTGCGATAGCCTGTATGGCCGCCTGGGAGTCTGAGAAGATGATGGTGCTGGTTTGTCTCTTTGTGGAGGCCCATTTGCAAGCTTCCAGGATGGCAAACAGTTCAGCCTGGAAGACTGTGCAGACTTTGTGGAGTTTAAATTTTTTAGTTTTTGCCTTTCCTCCCGGATCATAACAGATGAAGGCCGCTCCAACGGTGCCGTCGTCCTGTTTGCTGCCGTCGGTGTAAATATTGTGCTGCGATGCCGGTGTTAATTGGGTCGCTTGTTCATCATGTTTCCGGGTGCTGGTAACAGATTTTGGAAGTCTTATTGCTGGGTGTAATAGCTCACGTACGGGTATGGGGCGCTCGGGGATGATGCCCGCTGGCAGAAGATGACTAGTGCCTGTGAGGCGGATCGTCTCGACATGGTGGACTTCTTGGATCCTGAGATCGAGTGGCATGAGCTCTGCGAGTGCAAGAGCGGCAGTTGTAGATACGGTCCGGAAGGCACGGATGGCCTTCAGTGCGAAACACCGCTGAAGACTTGCGATTTGCTTTTGTATACACTTTCTTCTTACTATGTGCCCCCATATACCAGCAGCATATGTGATTGTTGGTTCTATGACGTGTAGATAAATCGTGCGGGCGTTTTCTGGGTGTGCGCCCCATGTGCACCTAGTGTACATTCTTAATTTGTTAAATATGCGAGTCGCTTTGCCTAGCACATATTTCAGGTGGCTATTAAAACGCAGATATTCGTCTAAGATGACGCCAAGGAGTTTTATCTCGGGCACAAACACAAGGTCAGTGCCGTCCATTCGGAGCTGCGCGGTTTTCGCTTTAGGCGTGAAGGCGATGACTTGTGTTTTTGCCGGACCAAAGGTCAGTTTCACGCGTTTGCCCCATTCGCTGATGTTAGCGAGGGTGCTGTTGGCCAGTTGTTCCAATGTTTCAGGAGTAGCGGCCGTAACCACGAGCAGGACGTCATCCGCGAAGGCTTGCATGTGGCAGCCCGGTGGGAGTTGCATGTCCAGGAGCTCGTCCAGGATTAGGTTCCATAAGACCGGACCGCACGCGGAACCTTGAATGCAGCCCTTTGTCAGGGTTTTACACACTCGAACTCCCGCGTGGTCCAACGTGGCGGTTCTATCCTCTACGTAGTTCTTGATCAGCCCATAGATATTTTGCGGCGTTCCGATATGTTTCAGGCGGTGGAATAGGGCAGGCCACCAAGCGTTATCAAACGCCGCCCTAATGTCAAGTGAAATAGCTATTGCGAGTTTGCGGTTTTGTTTGGCGTTGCGTACGTGATTCACAGCTGAATGGATGGCTTGGGTGGTGCTTTTTTGCTGACGGAAACCGAATTGTTGAGGGTTAAGTTGGTTCCCCACCTCAGCGTGGTGGGCTACCCTTTTAATAAAGAGCTTTTCTAAGAGTTTCCCGAATACTGGAATGAGACCTATGGGGCGGAAGGATTTGAGATCCGTTGGATCATCCTTTCCCGGTTTGGGTATGATCTTGACATAAGCCTCTTTCCATATTCGGGGGAAGTACTGTAATGTAAGGCATCTGTTCATGATGTCGGTTACCAAGTGCGGGTAATGAACGGTGAATTGGAGGCAGATATCGGAGGTGAGGTTGTCGAGGCCAGGAGCTTTACCGGGGCGTATCTGTTTCAGTTGCTCGAGAACCTCTTCTTCTGTGAACGGAAGGTCGTCTATTGTGTTGGTCGTAGGGCTTTGGTACTCAAGACGGAGTTGCTCTTGTGTAGGCATGAGATCGCGGGTATCGTCAGGGTAGAAGTGATTAAGAAGGGCAGTGGCTGTCTCCTCTCCATCGGTGGTGAATTTGTCGCCTACTTTGAGGGTGATGGGTGGTCTTCTGGGCGCAGTCTCTTTCAGAAGTCGGTTTGTTAACGACCAGACGTTCTCTTTCTGCTGAAGCTCGCAGAACTTTCGAAAATTTTTAGTGGACTCCTTTCTGAGTTCCTCCGAGTAGACAGCTTTCTTGTTTTGTTTCTCCTCCAACAGGGTTTCGAGCGGTAGGCCTTGCCGTTTTGCGGTGTGAATGCGTCTGTGGAGATCGATTATGTCTCTCTTTTGTGTTTCGAGGTTCTCGGTCCACCATGGGGGTTTGTACCTACGGTTCTGACCTTTGGTAGGCATGGTTTCGTTGCAGCTGTCGCGTATCAATCCGGTGATTTCTTTGACGAGATGCTCCAGCTGATCGACATCGAGGTTGGGCACATCCCTCTCGAGCACGTCTGAGGTAGTCATTCTGTGCAGCACAGCATCTTTAAAGGCTGCCCAGTCCGCCCTTTTGGTGTTAAATAGGAAAGTGGAGTTGTTGTCGTTTCCTTTTGCTGTGGGTTTTTGGGTAGCGATACTGAAATCGATGGCGTTGTGTTGCGATGACGCGCAGCAGTCCAGGTTGACTCTCCAATCCCGCACCGAGTCGTACATTGTGGCAGATGCCAGCGTCAGGTCAATGATAGATGATCGGTAGAGCCCATACGCTACTGTCTCAAAAGTCGGGGTGGTTCCAGTATTACAGATGTACATGTCGTTAGCGTAGGCGAGTTCCAAGACGCTGGTTCCTCTGGGGTTAGATTTTGCGCTGCCCCACGTAGGGTGCCAGCCATTAAAATCTCCCCCCACTAAGCACTTGTATTGCGATGTGGCTTTGAGGAAGCAGTCGACTGCTTCAAGCGTGCAAATGGTGTCATCGCTTGGTTCGACGTAAACTGAGCCCAGGTACCATTTCTGGTGATCGGTTTGCAGCTGAATCACACTTAAGTTCGCTGAAGACATTCCAGACTCCCCCAACACCGCACCACATCCAGGTTTGACGAGGATGCATGCCTTAACATTACGTCCATTCGAGTATTGGAAGATGTCGATACCCGATATAGGCTTGACCTCCTTGCCAGATCCTATATAGGGTTCGGATAACAAAGCTATGTCGTATTGGCCATTGCAAAAATATGTTAGGAATTCGTGGAAACTGTTTTTTGAGCGATCGATGTTACACTGTACTATTTTAATAACTTTGTTATCCATAATCAGTGCGGCTAGTAATTTTAAGTTTGAGTGATTTCACTCTGGGGCAATTATTTGCGGTGGCCATGTGCCCAGCGTCGTAGCTGGTGTTAAATTTGTGATTGTGTTGGTGGCAGTTGTAACATTTGGGTGTGCCTTTCTTCTCTCGAAGCGGGCAGCTTTCAATGTCGTGGCCTTCTACAGAGCAGTAGGCGCAAGGGAATTGCTTCGCAGTGCATTTGGTCTTAATATGCCCGAACTGCAGGCACTTTTTGCACTGGATAAATGGCGAGAAGTCTTCGCAATGGACGCGTTGATAGTCGATACAAAGCCTTCCCATTTCGACCATTTTGCGCCAAAGGGTGGGTTGCGCGATTAGGATGGCATTGTAGAGGTTCGGGTTTCTATTGTTCCTTTTGAAAGCAAGTCGCAGGTCCTCCTTCTTCTCAATGAGAGGCGATAGCTCTTCATTCTGACCACATATGATGTCTATTAGCTCCTCCGAGGGCGTGTCAGTGGAGATTCCCTTGAGGATAAGCATGGGTTGTAGCTTCCTTGCCGGTTCAGCGGTAAGCTGGGTGGAAGTTTCCAACTTCTTAAGGATCTCGTCCCGCTGTTTCTCGGTTTCGAACTCGACCCTGAGTTTATTGTTCGACACGGACTGAATTCTTGAAGGCGCATAGGTGGTAGTGCGGAAATTGATAGTGTTTCTGAAGGACTGTACGACTTCCTGGCGCGTTTGTGTGTCACCTTTAGCCGCGACGATGAGGGCAGGTCTGGTTTGTGGTGGCTCTCTAATTTGGTGCCGGGCTGCCGGCACGCTGGCAGCCGACGCGTAAGTTGGTGTCGCTGGTGTAGTAGCACCGGATGCAGTAGGTGGACTCGAGATAGCAGTGAGGTGTCTAGTCAACTCCTCTCGTACGCAAGTTGCTATTTCTGTTTTGAGTGCTTCGTTAGCATCATCAGTTCTGACAAGGTTTTTCATGTCTTGGACCTCTGCCTTAACACTCGCGATGATTTCGTTTTTCAGGTCGCCGATGTAAGATGGTGGTTGGCCTTCCTGGCCGAGTTCATCGCTAAGAGAGCGAGCAAAGTTAGGGAGCTTTGATATCGCTATGCGTATTTCATCCGTCGCCAGTGCAATAGTCCTCTTATTGCCACCAGTGACGCTTTTATTCTCGTTAACAGTGGTTTTAATGCATTCAGCAAGTCTGGTTATGACGGAGATGCATGATTCCACGCTGACGACTTCTGACGAGTCAGCAGGGAGGAGAGAAACTTTGATCGGGGCAGGAGGAATGATAGGACGGGGTGGAGAATGGACTAAGGCCATTTTCTATCAGTTCAATTGAATTCAGAAGTAGGAAATAGGTCTCTAATGGCTAAGGGATGGGTGTTTTCATCGTGATTGACTACAGACAGGTTTAGAATCCACAGAAAGCAATTAAAAGCAATAAAAAAAATTTTGCAAAAATGTCCACGTTTCACTACCCTGCTGCTATAGGGCGGGTGGGCGGGCAAAATTTTTTCACTTTTTTGCAGCTAGACACGCGTGTGTGGTGTCAAAACACGCGCCCGCGCGCGGCCTAACTAACGACGGTGAAATGGACGGTAGGTCCGGTACAAAATTTTGAATTTAAGGTAAAAAAACACGATTTTGTACTGTGAAAATACGAAAATCTATTATTTTGGGCCTCCAACCGGCAAAACTGAACGCGATACACGTACCAGCCCCGAGGTATGGCAGGTAAGTAATTTATAGTGCGAAAAGAAACTAATTAGATACAAGGAATTATAAGAAAACGAGATTATTGTGTTAAAAATAAATGAAAATTAAGAAAATTGCATTTTAGCACTTTTTATGAAGACAGATGGATTGTAATAGGTAAAAAGGTAGGACAGAGCCTAATCAAAATTAATAGTGTCGAAAACCGCCTAGAAATCCGAGATAAAAATTTCAAATTCTAGTCGGTACCTACTAGTTACGTAGAACAACGAAAATTCTAAGTATTAAGGTGGCTATGTATGCTAGGCACACGGGCGAGGTGTCGAAAGACGCGTCTCCGCGCGAACTAGCTAACTATGGCGTTACTGAAAAGCGTGCTGAACAAAAATTTTGAATTTCAGCCGAAAAACGTGAATTTTCACTGAAAATTTGAACAAAACCGGGAATATTAACTACCCTACACGTCTCGGACTCGCGGAACGCGCACCGGATTGCAGGTAAGGCAGGTAAGTATCTATTGAAACTAATTTAAACAGGATTGGCTGAAAGAATTTTGAAATATAATTGAATTATGTATCCAGTACATACAGTTTGTAAGAATTTTCAAAGTCTATGGAGCGAAAGAAAATTTTTTCGCGTTTTCGTCAATTTTCTCAGTCAGATAGTCTCAGGTAGCCTAACTAGGAACGAATTAGCTGAAAACAGCGTCAAAATGCGTCACCTGGATGCGAAGATATTGACCAATGTATGAAAACTTGGTTCGCTTAGGTAGATTTTTGGTACCTACTAGTTACGTAGAACAACGAAAATTCTAAGTATTAAGGTGGCTATGTATGCTAGGCACACGGGCGAGGTGTCGAAAGACGCGTCTCCGCGCGAACTAGCTAACTATGGCGTTACTGAAAAGCGTGCTGAACAAAAATTTTGAATTTCAGCCGAAAAACGTGAATTTTCACTGAAAATTTGAACAAAACCGGGAATATTAACTACCCTACACGTCTCGGACTCGCGGAACGCGCACCGGATTGCAGGTAAGGCAGGTAAGTATCTATTGAAACTAATTTAAACAGGATTGGCTGAAAGAATTTTGAAATATAATTGAATTATGTATCCAGTACATACAGTTTGTAAGAATTTTCAAAGTCTATGGAGCGAAAGAAAATTTTTTCGCGTTTTCGTCAATTTTCTCAGTCAGATAGTCTCAGGTAGCCTAACTAGGAACGAATTAGCTGAAAACAGCGTCAAAATGCGTCACCTGGATGCGAAGATATTGACCAATGTATGAAAACTTGGTTCGCTTAGGTAGATTTTTGGTACCTACTAGTTACGTAGAACAACGAAAATTCTAAGTATTAAGGTGGCTATGTATGCTAGGCACACGGGCGAGGTGTCGAAAGACGCGTCTCCGCGCGAACTAGCTAACTATGGCGTTACTGAAAAGCGTGCTGAACAAAAATTTTGAATTTCAGCCGAAAAACGTGAATTTTCACTGAAAATTTGAACAAAACCGGGAATATTAACTACCCTACACGTCTCGGACTCGCGGAACGCGCACCGGATTGCAGGTAAGGCAGGTAAGTATCTATTGAAACTAATTTAAACAGGATTGGCTGAAAGAATTTTGAAATATAATTGAATTATGTATCCAGTACATACAGTTTGTAAGAATTTTCAAAGTCTATGGAGCGAAAGAAAATTTTTTTCGCGTTTTCGTCAATTTTCTCAGTCAGATAGTCTCAGGTAGCCTAACTAGGAACGAATTAGCTGAAAACAGCGTCAAAATGCGTCACCTGGATGCGAAGATATTGACCAATGTATGAAAACTTGGTTCGCTTAGGTAGATTTTTGGTACCTACTAGTTACGTAGAACAACGAAAATTCTAAGTATTAAGGTGGCTATGTATGCTAGGCACACGGGCGAGGTGTCGAAAGACGCGTCTCCGCGCGAACTAGCTAACTATGGCGTTACTGAAAAGCGTGCTGAACAAAAATTTTGAATTTCAGCCGAAAAACGTGAATTTTCACTGAAAATTTGAACAAAACCGGGAATATTAACTACCCTACACGTCTCGGACTCGCGGAACGCGCACCGGATTGCAGGTAAGGCAGGTAAGTATCTATTGAAACTAATTTAAACAGGATTGGCTGAAAGAATTTTGAAATATAATTGAATTATGTATCCAGTACATACAGTTTGTAAGAATTTTCAAAGTCTATGGAGCGAAAGAAAATTTTTTTCGCGTTTTCGTCAATTTTCTCAGTCAGATAGTCTCAGGTAGCCTAACTAGGAACGAATTAGCTGAAAACAGCGTCAAAATGCGTCACCTGGATGCGAAGATATTGACCAATGTATGAAAACTTGGTTCGCTTAGGTAGATTTTTGGTACCTACTAGTTACGTAGAACAACGAAAATTCTAAGTATTAAGGTGGCTATGTATGCTAGGCACACGGGCGAGGTGTCGAAAGACGCGTCTCCGCGCGAACTAGCTAACTATGGCGTTACTGAAAAGCGTGCTGAACAAAAATTTTGAATTTCAGCCGAAAAACGTGAATTTTCACTGAAAATTTGAACAAAACCGGGAATATTAACTACCCTACACGTCTCGGACTCGCGGAACGCGCACCGGATTGCAGGTAAGGCAGGTAAGTATCTATTGAAACTAATTTAAACAGGATTGGCTGAAAGAATTTTGAAATATAATTGAATTATGTATCCAGTACATACAGTTTGTAAGAATTTTCAAAGTCTATGGAGCGAAAGAAAATTTTTTCGCGTTTTCGTCAATTTTCTCAGTCAGATAGTCTCAGGTAGCCTAACTAGGAACGAATTAGCTGAAAACAGCGTCAAAATGCGTCACCTGGATGCGAAGATATTGACCAATGTATGAAAACTTGGTTCGCTTAGGTAGATTTTTGGTACCTACTAGTTACGTAGAACAACGAAAATTCTAAGTATTAAGGTGGCTATGTATGCTAGGCACACGGGCGAGGTGTCGAAAGACGCGTCTCCGCGCGAACTAGCTAACTATGGCGTTACTGAAAAGCGTGCTGAACAAAAATTTTGAATTTCAGCCGAAAAACGTGAATTTTCACTGAAAATTTGAACAAAACCGGGAATATTAACTACCCTACACGTCTCGGACTCGCGGAACGCGCACCGGATTGCAGGTAAGGCAGGTAAGTATCTATTGAAATAATTTAAACAGGATTGGCTGAAAGAATTTTGAAATATAATTGAATTATGTATCCAGTACATACAGTTTGTAAGAATTTTCAAAGTCTATGGAGCGAAAGAAAATTTTTTCGCGTTTTCGTCAATTTTCTCAGTCAGATAGTCTCAGGTAGCCTAACTAGGAACGAATTAGCTGAAAACAGCGTCAAAATGCGTCACCTGGATGCGAAGATATTGACCAATGTATGAAAACTTGGTTCGCTTAGGTAGATTTTTGGTACCTACTAGTTACGTAGAACAACGAAAATTCTAAGTATTAAGGTGGCTATGTATGCTAGGCACACGGGCGAGGTGTCGAAAGACGCGTCTCCGCGCGAACTAGCTAACTATGGCGTTACTGAAAAGCGTGCTGAACAAAAATTTTGAATTTCAGCCGAAAAACGTGAATTTTCACTGAAAATTTGAACAAAACCGGGAATATTAACTACCCTACACGTCTCGGACTCGCGGAACGCGCACCGGATTGCAGGTAAGGCAGGTAAGTATCTATTGAAACTAATTTAAACAGGATTGGCTGAAAGAATTTTGAAATATAATTGAATTATGTATCCAGTACATACAGTTTGTAAGAATTTTCAAAGTCTATGGAGCGAAAGAAAATTTTTTCGCGTTTTCGTCAATTTTCTCAGTCAGATAGTCTCAGGTAGCCTAACTAGGAACGAATTAGCTGAAAACAGCGTCAAAATGCGTCACCTGGATGCGAAGATATTGACCAATGTATGAAAACTTGGTTCGCTTAGGTAGATTTTTGGTACCTACTAGTTACGTAGAACAACGAAAATTCTAAGTATTAAGGTGGCTATGTATGCTAGGCACACGGGCGAGGTGTCGAAAGACGCGTCTCCGCGCGAACTAGCTAACTATGGCGTTACTGAAAAGCGTGCTGAACAAAAATTTTGAATTTCAGCCGAAAAACGTGAATTTTCACTGAAAATTTGAACAAAACCGGGAATATTAACTACCCTACACGTCTCGGACTCGCGGAACGCGCACCGGATTGCAGGTAAGGCAGGTAAGTATCTATTGAAACTAATTTAAACAGGATTGGCTGAAAGAATTTTGAAATATAATTGAATTATGTATCCAGTACATACAGTTTGTAAGAATTTTCAAAGTCTATGGAGCGAAAGAAAATTTTTTCGCGTTTTCGTCAATTTTCTCAGTCAGATAGTCTCAGGTAGCCTAACTAGGAACGAATTAGCTGAAAACAGCGTCAAAATGCGTCACCTGGATGCGAAGATATTGACCAATGTATGAAAACTTGGTTCGCTTAGGTAGATTTTTGGTACCTACTAGTTACGTAGAACAACGAAAATTCTAAGTATTAAGGTGGCTATGTATGCTAGGCACACGGGCGAGGTGTCGAAAGACGCGTCTCCGCGCGAACTAGCTAACTATGGCGTTACTGAAAAGCGTGCTGAACAAAAATTTTGAATTTCAGCCGAAAAACGTGAATTTTCACTGAAAATTTGAACAAAACCGGGAATATTAACTACCCTACACGTCTCGGACTCGCGGAACGCGCACCGGATTGCAGGTAAGGCAGGTAAGTATCTATTGAAACTAATTTAAACAGGATTGGCTGAAAGAATTTTGAAATATAATTGAATTATGTATCCAGTACATACAGTTTGTAAGAATTTTCAAAGTCTATGGAGCGAAAGAAAATTTTTTCGCGTTTTCGTCAATTTTCTCAGTCAGATAGTCTCAGGTAGCCTAACTAGGAACGAATTAGCTGAAAACAGCGTCAAAATGCGTCACCTGGATGCGAAGATATTGACCAATGTATGAAAACTTGGTTCGCTTAGGTAGATTTTTGGTACCTACTAGTTACGTAGAACAACGAAAATTCTAAGTATTAAGGTGGCTATGTATGCTAGGCACACGGGCGAGGTGTCGAAAGACGCGTCTCCGCGCGAACTAGCTAACTATGGCGTTACTGAAAAGCGTGCTGAACAAAAATTTTGAATTTCAGCCGAAAAACGTGAATTTTCACTGAAAATTTGAACAAAACCGGGAATATTAACTACCCTACACGTCTCGGACTCGCGGAACGCGCACCGGATTGCAGGTAAGGCAGGTAAGTATCTATTGAAACTAATTTAAACAGGATTGGCTGAAAGAATTTTGAAATATAATTGAATTATGTATCCAGTACATACAGTTTGTAAGAATTTTCAAAGTCTATGGAGCGAAAGAAAATTTTTTCGCGTTTTCGTCAATTTTCTCAGTCAGATAGTCTCAGGTAGCCTAACTAGGAACGAATTAGCTGAAAACAGCGTCAAAATGCGTCACCTGGATGCGAAGATATTGACCAATGTATGAAAACTTGGTTCGCTTAGGTAGATTTTTGGTACCTACTAGTTACGTAGAACAACGAAAATTCTAAGTATTAAGGTGGCTATGTATGCTAGGCACACGGGCGAGGTGTCGAAAGACGCGTCTCCGCGCGAACTAGCTAACTATGGCGTTACTGAAAAGCGTGCTGAACAAAAATTTTGAATTTCAGCCGAAAAACGTGAATTTTCACTGAAAATTTGAACAAAACCGGGAATATTAACTACCCTACACGTCTCGGACTCGCGGAACGCGCACCGGATTGCAGGTAAGGCAGGTAAGTATCTATTGAAACTAATTTAAACAGGATTGGCTGAAAGAATTTTGAAATATAATTGAATTATGTATCCAGTACATACAGTTTGTAAGAATTTTCAAAGTCTATGGAGCGAAAGAAAATTTTTTCGCGTTTTCGTCAATTTTCTCAGTCAGATAGTCTCAGGTAGCCTAACTAGGAACGAATTAGCTGAAAACAGCGTCAAAATGCGTCACCTGGATGCGAAGATATTGACCAATGTATGAAAACTTGGTTCGCTTAGGTAGATTTTTGGTACCTACTAGTTACGTAGAACAACGAAAATTCTAAGTATTAAGGTGGCTATGTATGCTAGGCACACGGGCGAGGTGTCGAAAGACGCGTCTCCGCGCGAACTAGCTAACTATGGCGTTACTGAAAAGCGTGCTGAACAAAAATTTTGAATTTCAGCCGAAAAACGTGAATTTTCACTGAAAATTTGAACAAAACCGGGAATATTAACTACCCTACACGTCTCGGACTCGCGGAACGCGCACCGGATTGCAGGTAAGGCAGGTAAGTATCTATTGAAACTAATTTAAACAGGATTGGCTGAAAGAATTTTGAAATATAATTGAATTATGTATCCAGTACATACAGTTTGTAAGAATTTTCAAAGTCTATGGAGCGAAAGAAAATTTTTTCGCGTTTTCGTCAATTTTCTCAGTCAGATAGTCTCAGGTAGCCTAACTAGGAACGAATTAGCTGAAAACAGCGTCAAAATGCGTCACCTGGATGCGAAGATATTGACCAATGTATGAAAACTTGGTTCGCTTAGGTAGATTTTTGGTACCTACTAGTTACGTAGAACAACGAAAATTCTAAGTATTAAGGTGGCTATGTATGCTAGGCACACGGGCGAGGTGTCGAAAGACGCGTCTCCGCGCGAACTAGCTAACTATGGCGTTACTGAAAAGCGTGCTGAACAAAAATTTTGAATTTCAGCCGAAAAACGTGAATTTTCACTGAAAATTTGAACAAAACCGGGAATATTAACTACCCTACACGTCTCGGACTCGCGGAACGCGCACCGGATTGCAGGTAAGGCAGGTAAGTATCTATTGAAACTAATTTAAACAGGATTGGCTGAAAGAATTTTGAAATATAATTGAATTATGTATCCAGTACATACAGTTTGTAAGAATTTTCAAAGTCTATGGAGCGAAAGAAAATTTTTTCGCGTTTTCGTCAATTTTCTCAGTCAGATAGTCTCAGGTAGCCTAACTAGGAACGAATTAGCTGAAAACAGCGTCAAAATGCGTCACCTGGATGCGAAGATATTGACCAATGTATGAAAACTTGGTTCGCTTAGGTAGATTTTTGGTACCTACTAGTTACGTAGAACAACGAAAATTCTAAGTATTAAGGTGGCTATGTATGCTAGGCACACGGGCGAGGTGTCGAAAGACGCGTCTCCGCGCGAACTAGCTAACTATGGCGTTACTGAAAAGCGTGCTGAACAAAAATTTTGAATTTCAGCCGAAAAACGTGAATTTTCACTGAAAATTTGAACAAAACCGGGAATATTAACTACCCTACACGTCTCGGACTCGCGGAACGCGCACCGGATTGCAGGTAAGGCAGGTAAGTATCTATTGAAACTAATTTAAACAGGATTGGCTGAAAGAATTTTGAAATATAATTGAATTATGTATCCAGTACATACAGTTTGTAAGAATTTTCAAAGTCTATGGAGCGAAAGAAAATTTTTTCGCGTTTTCGTCAATTTTCTCAGTCAGATAGTCTCAGGTAGCCTAACTAGGAACGAATTAGCTGAAAACAGCGTCAAAATGCGTCACCTGGATGCGAAGATATTGACCAATGTATGAAAACTTGGTTCGCTTAGGTAGATTTTTGGTACCTACTAGTTACGTAGAACAACGAAAATTCTAAGTATTAAGGTGGCTATGTATGCTAGGCACACGGGCGAGGTGTCGAAAGACGCGTCTCCGCGCGAACTAGCTAACTATGGCGTTACTGAAAAGCGTGCTGAACAAAAATTTTGAATTTCAGCCGAAAAACGTGAATTTTCACTGAAAATTTGAACAAAACCGGGAATATTAACTACCCTACACGTCTCGGACTCGCGGAACGCGCACCGGATTGCAGGTAAGGCAGGTAAGTATCTATTGAAACTAATTTAAACAGGATTGGCTGAAAGAATTTTGAAATATAATTGAATTATGTATCCAGTACATACAGTTTGTAAGAATTTTCAAAGTCTATGGAGCGAAAGAAAATTTTTTCGCGTTTTCGTCAATTTTCTCAGTCAGATAGTCTCAGGTAGCCTAACTAGGAACGAATTAGCTGAAAACAGCGTCAAAATGCGTCACCTGGATGCGAAGATATTGACCAATGTATGAAAACTTGGTTCGCTTAGGTAGATTTTTGGTACCTACTAGTTACGTAGAACAACGAAAATTCTAAGTATTAAGGTGGCTATGTATGCTAGGCACACGGGCGAGGTGTCGAAAGACGCGTCTCCGCGCGAACTAGCTAACTATGGCGTTACTGAAAAGCGTGCTGAACAAAAATTTTGAATTTCAGCCGAAAAACGTGAATTTTCACTGAAAATTTGAACAAAACCGGGAATATTAACTACCCTACACGTCTCGGACTCGCGGAACGCGCACCGGATTGCAGGTAAGGCAGGTAAGTATCTATTGAAACTAATTTAAACAGGATTGGCTGAAAGAATTTTGAAATATAATTGAATTATGTATCCAGTACATACAGTTTGTAAGAATTTTCAAAGTCTATGGAGCGAAAGAAAATTTTTTCGCGTTTTCGTCAATTTTCTCAGTCAGATAGTCTCAGGTAGCCTAACTAGGAACGAATTAGCTGAAAACAGCGTCAAAATGCGTCACCTGGATGCGAAGATATTGACCAATGTATGAAAACTTGGTTCGGTCAGGTAGATTTTTGGTACCTACTAGTTACGTAGAACAATGAAAATTCTAAGTATTAAGGTGGCTATATATGCTAGGCACACGGGCGAGGTGTCAAAAGACGCGTCTCCGCGCGAACTAGCTAACTATGGCGTTACTGAAAAGCGTGCTGAACAAAAATTTTGAATTTCAGCCGAAAAACGTGAATTTTCACTGAAAATTTGAACAAAACCGGGAATATTAACTACCCTACACGTCTCGGACTCGCGGAACGCGCACCGGATTGCAGGTAAGGCAGGTAAGTATCTATTGAAACTAATTTAAACGGGATTGGCTGAAAGAATTTTGAAATATTATTGAATTATGTATCCAGTACATACAGTTTGTAAGAATTTTCAAAGTCTATGGAGCGAAAGAAAATTTTTTCGCGTTTTCGTCAATTTTCTCAGTCAGATAGTCTCAGGTAGCCTAACTAGGAACGAATTAGCTGAAAACAGCGTCAAAATGCGTCACCTGGATGCGAAGGTATTGACGGTTAGGTTTTTTTTTTTTTTTTTTTTTTTTTTTGTTTTGGCAGGAGTGGGAAATCCTCATGGACGCCCAGACTGCCTCACTAGTGACGCAGTCTGGGCAGTGCCGGACTCTTACCGGCTAAAACCCACTCCTGCCCTTGCTCAGTGTCCCTCTGACATTATCAGAGACCTTGGTAATACGGTAGTCTGATTGATGTCGGTCTTTTGGTTTTGAGTTTTTAGCAGTCCTGTTTTAGGAAGGGAGTTCCTGGAAGCAGTTTTGTGCCTCACTTCATCAATATTTTAGCGCTTAACGTTAAACGCTTATTCAGTTTTGCAATGGGTTGTTTTAAATCAAGCTAATATAATATACTGTGGACCTATAAACTTATTTCCTATCTATCCTAATTTCCTATATTACTTCGTCTTTTTCTTTACTTTTTATGTTTATGATTGCATTTTTTTTTTTTTTTTTTTTTTTTTTTTTCTTTTTTTTTTTTTTTGTGTATTTTGAGTCTTCTTTCCTAATTACAATAATAATATATGTTTAACTGAAACTTATTGTACGCTATAATTATACTATGACTATTCTAATATATATACAATATATCACATAGACATAAATTCTTATTCTAAAACTGTTATATTTATTACCTATTCTATTAATTACTACCATATATTTTACATAACATGTGTGTGCTGGGTTTGTTATTGGCAATCCTGGCAGACTCACTGTTGCTATACTAAATATGTTTTTTAATAAAACTTTCATTTGTTTCAGGTACTGCTCTATAGTCTGCGCACTTTGGACTGATGTAGCTTTTTGGATGTAACGTCTCGAGGTGCTGACCTTCTTCTTCCTAACAAGAGACCACAACGGCAAGGTAAGTTTATTTCTGGTTTTTTGAGAGTTTAATTTGGTGCCTGTTAATTGGGCCAATTTCTTATGAAATTGGCGCCAATTCGCATTCTTCGGATTTGATATATCTTTTTTCCTAATAAAATGTATGGTTTTGGGTCTTTGAGTTTTAATTTTGTTATTATTACCGTTGCGGTCGTTCTTTTCAGGGGACGCTGACTGCACCTTAGCAGTATGCCACCGACAGGCGTGCCAATGCGTCCCACTTCACGCGTATCGGGCACGCACTGTCGAAGGCGTTATGGTCATTGTTATCCAACTTAGCTAGCACGCAGTTGTGGCACTTTGGAGCCTCCTCCGCCAGCCGCGAGGGACAGTCAGTACGCAGGTGGGGGTCACCGCAGTGGACACAAAGATCAGCGGGCTTCGTGCACAGCTTCCTGCCGTGGCCGAAGCACAGGCAGCGAGTGCACTGCACCAGTGGCGATTGGTCCTGCACTCGCACTCGCTGCAGGTCAATGTGCACGCGACCCGCCATCGTAAGCCTCTGCCATACCATCGGCGACACCTGCAGGATAACGTGGCACATGTGGGGGTTCCTCGTCTTACGACGGTACTTCACCCCCAACCTCATATCACCCGCAGGAATATCCCCGACTAGGTGGATGTTCTGCCGCTGCAGGGCCTGCATAAGCTCCGCATCGGAGTGGCAGGAAAGGACGTCCTTTATGATGACGAGTGGGTCCTTATTCTTAACCTCCTCCGCCACCAGGTTGCCAACCCTCCGAATCCTCTCAGTCACCGCAGTAAGCTCCTCCCTACTCCTAAAACCCACCACCACCTTTTGGTCCCTTGCCTTACGCAACCGTTCGACTCTGGTGCCCTCATTACGGGCATCGACTGCCGTCCTGAGCTTCTCAATGACCTCTTCACTCGTGTCCTGATCATTCACAGATGATACAACTATCGAGTGAAGAGGCCCTTGGATGTTCTGCTTTGGGCCGGCAGCGATTTCGGCGAAAGTTGGGCCTTGGTTGGCGACAAAGGGAGGGGCCACCTGTAATTGCTCCGACAGAGCCAGTGTTTGTTTTTGGCACTCCTGCAGCACCTGTTTGTGCTGTTGGAGGCCTTCCACAAGGCTCTTCATCAGCTCTGTTGGCTGTTCTAAGGTCGGCCTAGGCTCCGTTTGGGTGTTGGGCTTTTCTCCCGACTCTGTTCCGCTTTCATTTTCCCTCTCTGCATCTTTTACGAGCTGATATAGTCGCTCAACCGCTTTTGTTATCTCATCCTTAATTTCTTTTTTGAGATTGCGTGAGCTGAGGAGTTGCATTTTGGCCTTTTGGAGGCACGCCTTTGCCTCCGTGGTTCGGTTTAGGTACCTCACGGGTGGCGTGTCTCGCGTCGAACCTTCTCCGCTCCCTTCTGGCTGCTTTGGTCCATCCAACTTGCTTTGGTGAGCGAGAGTTGATTTAGACCTAAGTTTGGGCGGGGTAAACAGTGGGGCCTTTTTCGGAGGTGTTGGTGTTCTGAGAGGCTGTGCAGATGGTTTACCAGCCTCGCATTCCTCAATGTTAAGCCCAACGCTGGGGAGCGACACTCCAGCAGTCTCTAACAAACTTGGCGAGGCCCCGGAGCTTGGCAGGCTTGCGGACTTCTTGGCCGGTGTGCGGAACATTGCGCTGGTAAGTGTAAAAGTTAAATTCATAAAAAGCCAAGTCAGAGGTCACTGGCGATACTTCTGTGTCCCTGTAAAGGGGGGATACAGATAAACTAACAAATTAAACAATCAAAGATTTGTACGTCGTCCTAATGACGAACGTCCGTCAGGTCAATACGTCCTTACACTATAAAACCTCTGTCACTTGCACAGCAAATGACGTCAAGACACAAATTATCTAAAACTAAATACTATATGTAATACTAGAACCTAACACAATATCTATTCGCGAAAAATCTGTGGACAACAATTAAAAAGAAAATTCAAACCTTTTGGCAAAATCAAAACCCTCCTCCTGGCCACTAGTAACAGGATGGGTTGGGCGGGCAAAATTTTTTCGCGTTTTCGTCAATTTTCTCAGTCAGATAGTCTCAGGTAGCCTAACTAGGAACGAATTAGCTGAAAACAGCGTCAAAATGCGTCACCTGGATGCGAAGATATTGACCAATGTATGAAAACTTGGTTCGCTTAGGTAGATTTTTGGTACCTACTAGTTACGTAGAACAACGAAAATTCTAAGTATTAAGGTGGCTATGTATGCTAGGCACACGGGCGAGGTGTCGAAAGACGCGTCTCCGCGCGAACTAGCTAACTATGGCGTTACTGAAAAGCGTGCTGAACAAAAATTTTGAATTTCAGCCGAAAAACGTGAATTTTCACTGAAAATTTGAACAAAACCGGGAATATTAACTACCCTACACGTCTCGGACTCGCGGAACGCGCACCGGATTGCAGGTAAGGCAGGTAAGTATCTATTGAAACTAATTTAAACAGGATTGGCTGAAAGAATTTTGAAATATAATTGAATTATGTATCCAGTACATACAGTTTGTAAGAATTTTCAAAGTCTATGGAGCGAAAGAAAATTTTTTCGCGTTTTCGTCAATTTTCTCAGTCAGATAGTCTCAGGTAGCCTAACTAGGAACGAATTAGCTGAAAACAGCGTCAAAATGCGTCACCTGGATGCGAAGATATTGACCAATGTATGAAAACTTGGTTCGCTTAGGTAGATTTTTGGTACCTACTAGTTACGTAGAACAACGAAAATTCTAAGTATTAAGGTGGCTATGTATGCTAGGCACACGGGCGAGGTGTCGAAAGACGCGTCTCCGCGCGAACTAGCTAACTATGGCGTTACTGAAAAGCGTGCTGAACAAAAATTTTGAATTTCAGCCGAAAAACGTGAATTTTCACTGAAAATTTGAACAAAACCGGGAATATTAACTACCCTACACGTCTCGGACTCGCGGAACGCGCACCGGATTGCAGGTAAGGCAGGTAAGTATCTATTGAAACTAATTTAAACAGGATTGGCTGAAAGAATTTTGAAATATAATTGAATTATGTATCCAGTACATACAGTTTGTAAGAATTTTCAAAGTCTATGGAGCGAAAGAAAATTTTTTCGCGTTTTCGTCAATTTTCTCAGTCAGATAGTCTCAGGTAGCCTAACTAGGAACGAATTAGCTGAAAACAGCGTCAAAATGCGTCACCTGGATGCGAAGATATTGACCAATGTATGAAAACTTGGTTCGCTTAGGTAGATTTTTGGTACCTACTAGTTACGTAGAACAACGAAAATTCTAAGTATTAAGGTGGCTATGTATGCTAGGCACACGGGCGAGGTGTCGAAAGACGCGTCTCCGCGCGAACTAGCTAACTATGGCGTTACTGAAAAGCGTGCTGAACAAAAATTTTGAATTTCAGCCGAAAAACGTGAATTTTCACTGAAAATTTGAACAAAACCGGGAATATTAACTACCCTACACGTCTCGGACTCGCGGAACGCGCACCGGATTGCAGGTAAGGCAGGTAAGTATCTATTGAAACTAATTTAAACAGGATTGGCTGAAAGAATTTTGAAATATAATTGAATTATGTATCCAGTACATACAGTTTGTAAGAATTTTCAAAGTCTATGGAGCGAAAGAAAATTTTTTCGCGTTTTCGTCAATTTTCTCAGTCAGATAGTCTCAGGTAGCCTAACTAGGAACGAATTAGCTGAAAACAGCGTCAAAATGCGTCACCTGGATGCGAAGATATTGACCAATGTATGAAAACTTGGTTCGCTTAGGTAGATTTTTGGTACCTACTAGTTACGTAGAACAACGAAAATTCTAAGTATTAAGGTGGCTATGTATGCTAGGCACACGGGCGAGGTGTCGAAAGACGCGTCTCCGCGCGAACTAGCTAACTATGGCGTTACTGAAAAGCGTGCTGAACAAAAATTTTGAATTTCAGCCGAAAAACGTGAATTTTCACTGAAAATTTGAACAAAACCGGGAATATTAACTACCCTACACGTCTCGGACTCGCGGAACGCGCACCGGATTGCAGGTAAGGCAGGTAAGTATCTATTGAAACTAATTTAAACAGGATTGGCTGAAAGAATTTTGAAATATAATTGAATTATGTATCCAGTACATACAGTTTGTAAGAATTTTCAAAGTCTATGGAGCGAAAGAAAATTTTTTCGCGTTTTCGTCAATTTTCTCAGTCAGATAGTCTCAGGTAGCCTAACTAGGAACGAATTAGCTGAAAACAGCGTCAAAATGCGTCACCTGGATGCGAAGATATTGACCAATGTATGAAAACTTGGTTCGCTTAGGTAGATTTTTGGTACCTACTAGTTACGTAGAACAACGAAAATTCTAAGTATTAAGGTGGCTATGTATGCTAGGCACACGGGCGAGGTGTCGAAAGACGCGTCTCCGCGCGAACTAGCTAACTATGGCGTTACTGAAAAGCGTGCTGAACAAAAATTTTGAATTTCAGCCGAAAAACGTGAATTTTCACTGAAAATTTGAACAAAACCGGGAATATTAACTACCCTACACGTCTCGGACTCGCGGAACGCGCACCGGATTGCAGGTAAGGCAGGTAAGTATCTATTGAAACTAATTTAAACAGGATTGGCTGAAAGAATTTTGAAATATAATTGAATTATGTATCCAGTACATACAGTTTGTAAGAATTTTCAAAGTCTATGGAGCGAAAGAAAATTTTTTCGCGTTTTCGTCAATTTTCTCAGTCAGATAGTCTCAGGTAGCCTAACTAGGAACGAATTAGCTGAAAACAGCGTCAAAATGCGTCACCTGGATGCGAAGATATTGACCAATGTATGAAAACTTGGTTCGCTTAGGTAGATTTTTGGTACCTACTAGTTACGTAGAACAACGAAAATTCTAAGTATTAAGGTGGCTATGTATGCTAGGCACACGGGCGAGGTGTCGAAAGACGCGTCTCCGCGCGAACTAGCTAACTATGGCGTTACTGAAAAGCGTGCTGAACAAAAATTTTGAATTTCAGCCGAAAAACGTGAATTTTCACTGAAAATTTGAACAAAACCGGGAATATTAACTACCCTACACGTCTCGGACTCGCGGAACGCGCACCGGATTGCAGGTAAGGCAGGTAAGTATCTATTGAAACTAATTTAAACAGGATTGGCTGAAAGAATTTTGAAATATAATTGAATTATGTATCCAGTACATACAGTTTGTAAGAATTTTCAAAGTCTATGGAGCGAAAGAAAATTTTTTCGCGTTTTCGTCAATTTTCTCAGTCAGATAGTCTCAGGTAGCCTAACTAGGAACGAATTAGCTGAAAACAGCGTCAAAATGCGTCACCTGGATGCGAAGATATTGACCAATGTATGAAAACTTGGTTCGCTTAGGTAGATTTTTGGTACCTACTAGTTACGTAGAACAACGAAAATTCTAAGTATTAAGGTGGCTATGTATGCTAGGCACACGGGCGAGGTGTCGAAAGACGCGTCTCCGCGCGAACTAGCTAACTATGGCGTTACTGAAAAGCGTGCTGAACAAAAATTTTGAATTTCAGCCGAAAAACGTGAATTTTCACTGAAAATTTGAACAAAACCGGGAATATTAACTACCCTACACGTCTCGGACTCGCGGAACGCGCACCGGATTGCAGGTAAGGCAGGTAAGTATCTATTGAAACTAATTTAAACAGGATTGGCTGAAAGAATTTTGAAATATAATTGAATTATGTATCCAGTACATACAGTTTGTAAGAATTTTCAAAGTCTATGGAGCGAAAGAAAATTTTTTCGCGTTTTCGTCAATTTTCTCAGTCAGATAGTCTCAGGTAGCCTAACTAGGAACGAATTAGCTGAAAACAGCGTCAAAATGCGTCACCTGGATGCGAAGATATTGACCAATGTATGAAAACTTGGTTCGCTTAGGTAGATTTTTGGTACCTACTAGTTACGTAGAACAACGAAAATTCTAAGTATTAAGGTGGCTATGTATGCTAGGCACACGGGCGAGGTGTCGAAAGACGCATCTCCGCGCGAACTAGCTAACTATGGCGTTACTGAAAAGCGTGCTGAACAAAAATTTTGAATTTCAGCCGAAAAACGTGAATTTTCACTGAAAATTTGAACAAAACCGGGAATATTAACTACCCTACACGTCTCGGACTCGCGGAACGCGCACCGGATTGCAGGTAAGGCAGGTAAGTATCTATTGAAACTAATTTAAACAGGATTGGCTGAAAGAATTTTGAAATATAATTGAATTATGTATCCAGTACATACAGTTTGTAAGAATTTTCAAAGTCTATGGAGCGAAAGAAAATTTTTTCGCGTTTTCGTCAATTTTCTCAGTCAGATAGTCTCAGGTAGCCTAACTAGGAACGAATTAGCTGAAAACAGCGTCAAAATGCGTCACCTGGATGCGAAGATATTGACCAATGTATGAAAACTTGGTTCGCTTAGGTAGATTTTTGGTACCTACTAGTTACGTAGAACAACGAAAATTCTAAGTATTAAGGTGGCTATGTATGCTAGGCACACGGGCGAGGTGTCGAAAGACGCGTCTCCGCGCGAACTAGCTAACTATGGCGTTACTGAAAAGCGTGCTGAACAAAAATTTTGAATTTCAGCCGAAAAACGTGAATTTTCACTGAAAATTTGAACAAAACCGGGAATATTAACTACCCTACACGTCTCGGACTCGCGGAACGCGCACCGGATTGCAGGTAAGGCAGGTAAGTATCTATTGAAACTAATTTAAACAGGATTGGCTGAAAGAATTTTGAAATATAATTGAATTATGTATCCAGTACATACAGTTTGTAAGAATTTTCAAAGTCTATGGAGCGAAAGAAAATTTTTTCGCGTTTTCGTCAATTTTCTCAGTCAGATAGTCTCAGGTAGCCTAACTAGGAACGAATTAGCTGAAAACAGCGTCAAAATGCGTCACCTGGATGCGAAGATATTGACCAATGTATGAAAACTTGGTTCGCTTAGGTAGATTTTTGGTACCTACTAGTTACGTAGAACAACGAAAATTCTAAGTATTAAGGTGGCTATGTATGCTAGGCACACGGGCGAGGTGTCGAAAGACGCGTCTCCGCGCGAACTAGCTAACTATGGCGTTACTGAAAAGCGTGCTGAACAAAAATTTTGAATTTCAGCCGAAAAACGTGAATTTTCACTGAAAATTTGAACAAAACCGGGAATATTAACTACCCTACACGTCTCGGACTCGCGGAACGCGCACCGGATTGCAGGTAAGGCAGGTAAGTATCTATTGAAACTAATTTAAACAGGATTGGCTGAAAGAATTTTGAAATATAATTGAATTATGTATCCAGTACATACAGTTTGTAAGAATTTTCAAAGTCTATGGAGCGAAAGAAAATTTTTTCGCGTTTTCGTCAATTTTCTCAGTCAGATAGTCTCAGGTAGCCTAACTAGGAACGAATTAGCTGAAAACAGCGTCAAAATGCGTCACCTGGATGCGAAGATATTGACCAATGTATGAAAACTTGGTTCGCTTAGGTAGATTTTTGGTACCTACTAGTTACGTAGAACAACGAAAATTCTAAGTATTAAGGTGGCTATGTATGCTAGGCACACGGGCGAGGTGTCGAAAGACGCGTCTCCGCGCGAACTAGCTAACTATGGCGTTACTGAAAAGCGTGCTGAACAAAAATTTTGAATTTCAGCCGAAAAACGTGAATTTTCACTGAAAATTTGAACAAAACCGGGAATATTAACTACCCTACACGTCTCGGACTCGCGGAACGCGCACCGGATTGCAGGTAAGGCAGGTAAGTATCTATTGAAACTAATTTAAACAGGATTGGCTGAAAGAATTTTGAAATATAATTGAATTATGTATCCAGTACATACAGTTTGTAAGAATTTTCAAAGTCTATGGAGCGAAAGAAAATTTTTTCGCGTTTTCGTCAATTTTCTCAGTCAGATAGTCTCAGGTAGCCTAACTAGGAACGAATTAGCTGAAAACAGCGTCAAAATGCGTCACCTGGATGCGAAGATATTGACCAATGTATGAAAACTTGGTTCGCTTAGGTAGATTTTTGGTACCTACTAGTTACGTAGAACAACGAAAATTCTAAGTATTAAGGTGGCTATGTATGCTAGGCACACGGGCGAGGTGTCGAAAGACGCGTCTCCGCGCGAACTAGCTAACTATGGCGTTACTGAAAAGCGTGCTGAACAAAAATTTTGAATTTCAGCCGAAAAACGTGAATTTTCACTGAAAATTTGAACAAAACCGGGAATATTAACTACCCTACACGTCTCGGACTCGCGGAACGCGCACCGGATTGCAGGTAAGGCAGGTAAGTATCTATTGAAACTAATTTAAACAGGATTGGCTGAAAGAATTTTGAAATATAATTGAATTATGTATCCAGTACATACAGTTTGTAAGAATTTTCAAAGTCTATGGAGCGAAAGAAAATTTTTTCGCGTTTTCGTCAATTTTCTCAGTCAGATAGTCTCAGGTAGCCTAACTAGGAACGAATTAGCTGAAAACAGCGTCAAAATGCGTCACCTGGATGCGAAGATATTGACCAATGTATGAAAACTTGGTTCGCTTAGGTAGATTTTTGGTACCTACTAGTTACGTAGAACAACGAAAATTCTAAGTATTAAGGTGGCTATGTATGCTAGGCACACGGGCGAGGTGTCGAAAGACGCGTCTCCGCGCGAACTAGCTAACTATGGCGTTACTGAAAAGCGTGCTGAACAAAAATTTTGAATTTCAGCCGAAAAACGTGAATTTTCACTGAAAATTTGAACAAAACCGGGAATATTAACTACCCTACACGTCTCGGACTCGCGGAACGCGCACCGGATTGCAGGTAAGGCAGGTAAGTATCTATTGAAACTAATTTAAACAGGATTGGCTGAAAGAATTTTGAAATATAATTGAATTATGTATCCAGTACATACAGTTTGTAAGAATTTTCAAAGTCTATGGAGCGAAAGAAAATTTTTTCGCGTTTTCGTCAATTTTCTCAGTCAGATAGTCTCAGGTAGCCTAACTAGGAACGAATTAGCTGAAAACAGCGTCAAAATGCGTCACCTGGATGCGAAGATATTGACCAATGTATGAAAACTTGGTTCGCTTAGGTAGATTTTTGGTACCTACTAGTTACGTAGAACAACGAAAATTCTAAGTATTAAGGTGGCTATGTATGCTAGGCACACGGGCGAGGTGTCGAAAGACGCGTCTCCGCGCGAACTAGCTAACTATGGCGTTACTGAAAAGCGTGCTGAACAAAAATTTTGAATTTCAGCCGAAAAACGTGAATTTTCACTGAAAATTTGAACAAAACCGGGAATATTAACTACCCTACACGTCTCGGACTCGCGGAACGCGCACCGGATTGCAGGTAAGGCAGGTAAGTATCTATTGAAACTAATTTAAACAGGATTGGCTGAAAGAATTTTGAAATATAATTGAATTATGTATCCAGTACATACAGTTTGTAAGAATTTTCAAAGTCTATGGAGCGAAAGAAAATTTTTTCGCGTTTTCGTCAATTTTCTCAGTCAGATAGTCTCAGGTAGCCTAACTAGGAACGAATTAGCTGAAAACAGCGTCAAAATGCGTCACCTGGATGCGAAGATATTGACCAATGTATGAAAACTTGGTTCGCTTAGGTAGATTTTTGGTACCTACTAGTTACGTAGAACAACGAAAATTCTAAGTATTAAGGTGGCTATGTATGCTAGGCACACGGGCGAGGTGTCGAAAGACGCGTCTCCGCGCGAACTAGCTAACTATGGCGTTACTGAAAAGCGTGCTGAACAAAAATTTTGAATTTCAGCCGAAAAACGTGAATTTTCACTGAAAATTTGAACAAAACCGGGAATATTAACTACCCTACACGTCTCGGACTCGCGGAACGCGCACCGGATTGCAGGTAAGGCAGGTAAGTATCTATTGAAACTAATTTAAACAGGATTGGCTGAAAGAATTTTGAAATATAATTGAATTATGTATCCAGTACATACAGTTTGTAAGAATTTTCAAAGTCTATGGAGCGAAAGAAAATTTTTTCGCGTTTTCGTCAATTTTCTCAGTCAGATAGTCTCAGGTAGCCTAACTAGGAACGAATTAGCTGAAAACAGCGTCAAAATGCGTCACCTGGATGCGAAGATATTGACCAATGTATGAAAACTTGGTTCGCTTAGGTAGATTTTTGGTACCTACTAGTTACGTAGAACAACGAAAATTCTAAGTATTAAGGTGGCTATGTATGCTAGGCACACGGGCGAGGTGTCGAAAGACGCGTCTCCGCGCGAACTAGCTAACTATGGCGTTACTGAAAAGCGTGCTGAACAAAAATTTTGAATTTCAGCCGAAAAACGTGAATTTTCACTGAAAATTTGAACAAAACCGGGAATATTAACTACCCTACACGTCTCGGACTCGCGGAACGCGCACCGGATTGCAGGTAAGGCAGGTAAGTATCTATTGAAACTAATTTAAACAGGATTGGCTGAAAGAATTTTGAAATATAATTGAATTATGTATCCAGTACATACAGTTTGTAAGAATTTTCAAAGTCTATGGAGCGAAAGAAAATTTTTTCGCGTTTTCGTCAATTTTCTCAGTCAGATAGTCTCAGGTAGCCTAACTAGGAACGAATTAGCTGAAAACAGCGTCAAAATGCGTCACCTGGATGCGAAGATATTGACCAATGTATGAAAACTTGGTTCGCTTAGGTAGATTTTTGGTACCTACTAGTTACGTAGAACAACGAAAATTCTAAGTATTAAGGTGGCTATGTATGCTAGGCACACGGGCGAGGTGTCGAAAGACGCGTCTCCGCGCGAACTAGCTAACTATGGCGTTACTGAAAAGCGTGCTGAACAAAAATTTTGAATTTCAGCCGAAAAACGTGAATTTTCACTGAAAATTTGAACAAAACCGGGAATATTAACTACCCTACACGTCTCGGACTCGCGGAACGCGCACCGGATTGCAGGTAAGGCAGGTAAGTATCTATTGAAACTAATTTAAACAGGATTGGCTGAAAGAATTTTGAAATATAATTGAATTATGTATCCAGTACATACAGTTTGTAAGAATTTTCAAAGTCTATGGAGCGAAAGAAAATTTTTTCGCGTTTTCGTCAATTTTCTC
>CARWXJ010000005.1:0-29934 GCA_949091785.1 Polymixis lichenea | reverse complement strand
GTTTATATTTAAAAATATTTGAAAAACTGACTGATAACAAAGCAAGCTGATAAATAGTCTGGTTTGCAGTACCTACTTAGTACTATAATATAAAGAAATATTAACTGAGTAAGGTAGCAAATTTACTTATAATTTGGTGGTAAGAATTTAATCCAAAGACAAAATATTTGAACTAAAAAATTCCTAGCAGGAGACATTAGTTTTGTTTATTTATTTTCATACATTATCATCATCATCATTTCAGCCGATAGACGACCACTGCTGGACATAGGCCTCCCCCAAAAAAAACATACCTATTTTAAATATTTTTACAAAAATCATACAAAAACATCTAAAAAATTAAAAATAGTGGCCCATCGGCATCAGCAGTACTATTCTGTAAAATCTCACCGTGATAACTTGGGTGAAGTGAGCTTAAAGTGAGCTGTCATTAGTATCAATCCCTAGTGCCAGATGGAATGACAGCAGACAGGGCCCAAGATGCCGGTGGTTACGGCTCTAGAGAAGGAACCTGCACGAGACATTGTTATTTCGGTATTTCACAGTAGCAAAGTCGTTATTTTCCATGAAATTGAATTTTATAGCCAGAACTGTATGTAAGAGCTGTTTTGTACCAATAAAAAGAAATGGGACGTAATGCTAAAAAACCCATTTCGTTATGGAATAAAAGATTTGTTCGCTGAATAACGCTTAAGAGTTAATGTACTCGTATGCGCGTTGCAATGCAGCTGCTTTCTTGCTGTAGGCCTTTTAACTTTGTCGGCGAGATCAGATCAGCGTTACGTTATTACTATTTTAATACTAAATACTATTATTCACCAGGTTCTTCATCCAAATATTGATGGAAAAATCGTAAACAAGTTGGTTTCCTTTTGCAGTGGTTTACATTTTTGCTAATCTATTACCTATTTTTTTTTTTTTAATACTCTCTTAGTGACAAGTGAGCCGTGCTGTATTGAATTTTTTTTATTCCTTATGGTCTCTCAGTTTTATCCTATTGTAGTCTGAGATTCTACCACATTTTTGCTTTCAGCCAGTGTAATAAAATTAACAACGCGCAATTCAGCAGCTACGCCTGCTACAATCGCTGTATTGCGTTGCGCCATACATTCTCTCGTTTCCGAGCGGAGGCAGTCGGTCGAGAGCGCGCAGCCGTGGCGTGCGTTGCGTATCGAACGCTTATCTTTATTCAAAAACTGCGCCAATTTGAAAGTTAATAAAAAAAAGTTTTAAATTGTGCATAATCTGTTCAGTGACCACGTGACATTTTATAGGATTCGAAAAAGGAATTTTTACTTTTTTATTGTGTGAGTATTCTGTTTTTTTTTTGTGCACCACATTGTGCTTTGTTATATTTCTTTGTAAAACTGCTTTATGAGATTAGTAGCGGTCGCGTATGGTGTTGAGGAAATGTAAACTAAATTGAATTATGCGCTTCACACATGAAATTTCAATTTTCTGCTCTATTTTATTCGTTTGTATTTATTTTATAAGTCGACTTAAAGTTTTTGTAATTTGGCGCTGTATGGTGGACCTTTCAGCTTTACGTGGAGTCAGCACTGCGTAAAATTGTATTTTTGAAGTTTGAAATAACTATATTATTCCTTAAATTAATTTTAACATTGGCACAGAGGCTATTTTTGAACAATACGCGGCTCCTTGACAATTATTTTTATTGTTGTCTCAAATGTTTCTAAATGTCAAGAAGCAAAGTTTTTAAACCAGTCAAGGTTAGTTCAAATATTTTATGAAATAAAAAGACGAAGAATTTTCTAATTGGTCACGAAACGTTTTCCTTTCTCATTACTTACATTGTTTTTGTTAAACTTACATACTTAAAGATGTCCCATGTTAAGCACATTGCAATGAGCTTTGATTTTCTTTCGACAGTGATTAGTGTGATTACTTAAAACATTAACCCTCTTATTTATAAACGCAGCTTAAAGTTAAGAAATGTTTAAATGACAAAAATGTATGGTTAAACAGTATATTCTATTCGCTATTCACTACGTAAGTTTAAACAGCGTTTATAAATAAGGGGATAAAAGGACATCCTGTTAAAACTCAGCAGGTCTATTCTGTAAAATTTTCTCGGTGAAAACTTAAGTGAAGCGAACTGTCATTCCACCATCATCTAGGGAGTTACGCTTTTGACAGCTCACTTCACCAGTTTTCACGGAGAATTTTTTACAGAATAGTCCAACTGTTCTCAGGGTGATGATTTCGACACAGAAAAATGAGCATTAAGAGAAGTATATATCCGGTACGGTGAGGTAGTAAATTAAAAATAAATATACTTAGTTACGTACAAAATCGCGCATTTACTTTATCTTAATTAATGTAATGTCGTGATGCTTCCAAATGCAGCTGTAGTAATTAATTTTTATCTTTTACGGAAGCAGCTGTAGCTAAACGTCTCACAAAAGATAAGTTTTTTTTTTTGTTCATCTGTCGTAATTAAAAAGAATGCGTCGGTTACTATCTTTTACATTTTATTTGTTTGTGGTTTAGTAATAATTCATGAATTTTATCATGAGTTGATTTTTTTCATTTCTAGACTGTACCGCTGATGTTTGAACTACCACAAAATAAAAATCAAAGATTTAAATTTTTTACATACATAGTGCCAATGACGCTTTAAAGTTTTAGCGGTTTTTCTTTTTGGGTTTTGGCTTTGCACGTTTCAGCAGTTACTAATTTCTCTGTTTTAAATGTCAGGGATCGTAAACATTTTACATGTTATGATAATGTTTAAAGTAATGAATACTTCGCAGAGTGGACTCATTGGTTCACTCGCCCTGACTCATCGGGTAGCGTACATCACAAGGTCTTTGGAACGTAGTACTCTAACGTACTTACTGGATGTGTCATATCATATGCCGTACAATGAAGATAGTATTTGTATTGTAGATACTATTAGAAGTTCGTTACATAAAGGACTGTACTACCATAGTTTCCTCATTTTGAAGAAAAGCTTAACTTAACTTTTACATTGAGGAAAATTCAGACGACTTTATAACTGCCTTTACGTTTTTTGAATACCTGTTTATAGTTTTTTTTAATTATACAAAACCATTTAGCACTACTTCATACATTCAAATTAAGAACTAGTTCTACAGCACTAGCGTGTATTCGATAACAGTGTAAACATGATGATTATAAATAATGTCAAAGAACTTGACAGGCAAGATTTTTTTTAAATTTATGGACTTAGGTGCGGCTGTTTCCGGTCTCTAACGATTACGAGCAAAAAGTGTTTCTATAAACATTATGTCACTAATCAAATAATGTAATCGTTTGGCGATGATACATCGAGTTATGTTTGGAATGGTAATTTTTACGATTCATTCTTATTGCATTGCTTTCTCCTAAAATAAGCATTCCCGAGAGACTGTTGACATTTTTTGGGCATTTTAAATCGATTTCTGTTTTACCCCTTTTTACATTAGAATTAGAACGCTAATGCCCATTTTTACAAACACTAGGCTGCGCCTAGATGAAATAAAAACGCGCTGTTGAATTTTCAACTTTTAGCACTGAACCGAGTGTTTAATTCGAGCGCTATTATTCAGCCTACCACCTAGGTGTCGCCTAGTGTGTAAAAATGGGCAAAAGCTACATGGGTTTAAAGTTTTTTACATACATACTTGCTCATGACATTGCCGCAGTTGGTTCGCGGGTGGGTGACCATTCATATCATATCGAGACTCCTCCGTACCACGGAAAGCTTTTAAGCTGTTGGTCCCGGATGTTACTTGTACTTACTTCTTTGGCAGTCTTTACGGGTCTTCAGAAGCCCGAAAGCATGCTAACCAGTCTTACCAAGAGTATCGTATTACCCAGTAACGGGCTTTTGGAGGTCAGATAGGCAGTCGCTCCATGCAGAATACTGGTATTTAGCTGCATCTGGTTAGACTGGAAGCCGACCCCAACGAAAAGCCTAGGCAGATTGACATACATACATACTTGCTCAAACACTTGTATTGTACTATATTATAATTTATGCGTTAGATTAGGTGCAGTGGCATTTGAAACAAGTCTATTTTAGTAAGAGTTGGAGATATTGCGTTAGTGGACTTGGACTCTACCAAATCGGGCTCGTTTGCACATAACTTAGGACGGCATTTTGTGCATTACCTTATAAAATGATATCTTATTAGTTAGTTAGATCTATTGCTGTGACTAAGTTGAGTAGAGTTGTTACAAACTTCTATTTTGACATTATTACATTTCTCCAATTCTCCTAAAAACAGTTTACGAAAGTGGAGGAAGCAAAAGAAGTCTTCGTTCTTTAATCGTTCAGTCAGCCTCAAAAAAAATGTTATACATCGAAGAGAATTCTTTTAACTGTCCAAATCTTTGTTCCATAATATTCTATTTTAATGTGTAGCCACAAACTTATTACACTTGATTGTAGCTTAATATTGTCAGTATTATGGAACACAAATTGTAGACAATCTAATTAATACTTGTCGATCTATCTTCATACCTTAGAGGCTAACTATACAATGTGGCGTTCCGTAGTCTGCCAATCCATGTGAGAAAAGGCTTGAGTTTTTATACCTACCGAATGTAGGCGTGCAGTTTTCCGAAATTAATTTTGTATTGTTGTGGGTTCTTATGAGCTCGGCAAGAACCTGATAAATTAGTAGTAATGCGATGGCCAACCTTATCGTTCGTAAACGTCGTCTTATCATTTCAGCAATCACATACAAATAGCACAAATATTCAAGACTGCACAAATGCATCTACATTGAAATAATTAGGTTCTTATTAATATTACACAACGATTTAGGCCTTGAAATGATTAGCTATTAAATGCGTTATTTTATTTCACATTAGGTATACATGTGGTATGTAGATCAAGCGACAGCAACAAAATGTTGTTTATCTCTGATTCGACAAGAAATCTCAGTAATCTGGCTTCGGTGTAAGGAAAAAATGTTTGCAATGTTTATAAACAAAATGTAATTTCCGTTTTGAAAATATTAATTAATCCTTGTCAATTTACATGAAAGTAGATTAGATAAAGTATTTGTACGTCGAAACGTCTAAGGATTGATAATATAGGGAAAGATTACGGTGACCTTAACAATTCTCTTTTTAAACAAGCGAATATTTTTTTACTTTCGGTTTTCCTGTTTTCTTAAGCTAAGTTTCTACTTTTTGCTTAGCTCTTTTGGTTTTTAACCGACTTCCAAAAAGGAGGAGGTTTTAATGTTCGACTGTATGTATTTTTTTTAATGTATGTTCACCGATATCTCCCCCATTTGTGGGCCGATTGTCAAATATTTTTTTTCATTTGAAAGAGTATATTCCTGAAGTGGTCCCATTGGCATCAAGTCGGGATCTGATGATGGGATCCCAGGTATAGACGGATTTGCAAAATTCTTTTTTTTTCCGAGAAGGGTTTATTTTGAAATGGTCCCATATAATTTTCGTATAGATGATGCGTTTCGGAGACAGACAACGGAACTTTAAAAAAAATGACAGCAAATCAACCGCAATTGCTGCTATCGCATAAATATACATTGTTTTGACCCCAAGGATGATGAAATGTCGAATTGGTGAGGGGTAGGTACTATAATTAAAAAGTGAAAAATAAAAAACTTTTTCCAAAAAAAAAAACACAACCGAATTCCGGAAAAACACTACAAAGCGAAAAATAACTTTAATTTCGGAAGGCGGTGACAAAACATTTAAATACATTTCCAAAGTCTCCGACTTCCGAAATCTTAAAGTAATATTTCACTTTGTAGTGTTTTTCCGGAAGTCAGTTGATTTTTTTTTTGGAAAAAGTTTTTTATTTTTCACTTTTTAATTATAGTACGGTTGTTTCTGATGTTGCTTTTAGTTTGCATACAAGGTGAATTTTGTGATTCATCATTCTCCTGTATTCGAATTTATTTGTGGTCGGTGCAACATATATTTTTCTTCCATGGTTCTCTATTAGTCGTCATTCCCTTTCTAACCATAATTCACACAGCCCATCCATCGTTTCTTTGGTCTCGTTTTGTTTACTGATTCTTTAGTAAACTGTCATAATCTTTTTATCAGCATGTATGTAGATACCATTAGCTTGCTGAATTACTGATCAGGAATATTATCGCATTTTGCCTCGATCTTGCTCAGGTTTTTATCCATTTTATTTTCTACAAGGTGAATCATTTAGACTTATTATTTAGATATCTTTAGTCGTATTGATATGACGATGAATACTTAATCCTTTTTATTGTAGGCTTACCGTTTAGGATTGTAAATAACTAGTTTTTGCCAGCGGCTTTGCTCGCGTGGAGGTAAGAATATCCCAAGGGAACGAAGTATCCTATGTGTTAGTCCAGGGTATAAACTATCTATGTGCCAAATTTTATTCAAATCCGTTTTTCTGTTTTTTTTTATTATTATTTTTTTTTTGATTTTGGCTTCACACGGTTTGTGCATTTAGCCAGTGTCAAGTAATTTTTCTTTTAGATCAAGTAAATGGCCCGATATCGGGCACGAAGTTACAACACAGTCATAGTCGTCTTTAGTCAGTCAAGTCAAATCAAAGTTATTGTAAAGCGGTAGTAACTTTACAACAACCTAATAGGAGTTTTTGGGGGGAACACGAAAAGTCCACGTTAGTCACTTATCTTCACCTTCACTACACTTGTGCACTCACACCGACACTAAATTCCATGAAAATGAAAATTCGTGCAACATGTTCCAACGCGATCCCGCCAAAAACTCAGTTTTTCTGTTATTGAGTAACATACATCCAAAAATGTAAACTGTCACATTTATTATATTACATTAGTAGGCTACTATGATAAATTAATGTAATTATCGTTTTGGTGTCATTGTAGTTTTAATGAATATATTATAAATATATAAATGATAAATTATGGAAAATATCTTGTTACGTGATTTCTGGCTATTAAATTTAATATGGCCCCACGATGTAATATATGCCTTTCTTTATTTAAAAAAAGTAACACGCTGTTTCCGATACAAAACGTACACACTTTCAAACTTCGAAGATCATATCGAACGTTACATTATGGTCATACATCATAGACATGACCTTATCAACAATACCAGTCTAATAGAAAAAAAAAGTAAAAGTCAAGAAACACACAATTATGAACCTTATGCCTTTAGAATACAGTCTCGACTGTTTACATCAAGATTAAGGCGTGTAAGTAGTTGTTGTGAATTCTTACATTTTACAACGAAGGCAGTTCCGTAGTAGGAATGAACGGCCATTTGTATGGTAATCCGATAGAAATATTTCGGTATGTGTCGTTTGTGTTTGCTTAGTCTCGAGGTTATCTTCAAGGCACGTAAATACCAAGTTATAGTAACAAAATGACGTAGGTCTGTAATTTCCTTGATATATCTGCAATATTTTATTGGAAACTCGTTTTATTATCAATGAAAAGCTGGTATTTAAAGTTGCGAAGCATTCGGGTTACAGATGGCGTCTTTAAAGTCACACCTGTGCTTACTTATTCGAAGATATTCGATTACTTACGTATTATGTTAAAATCCACCTATATTACATATTTGTTTATCAGTGAAAAACTAATTATGAAATAGTTATGCGAAACGATAAAATCAGCAACACTTTTTAATTCAAATTGGCGTCAATATTCTGTAAAAGTGATTTAATAAAACAAAAACCTTGGGAAATTATTTTCTTGTCTATTATTTATTACATAATTGAAATATCGAGTATGATGAATAGTTCGCGTGACCTTGAATGGCAAGCTTTAATTTGTGTGCTGGGAAAAAGTGAAAATTGTCTCTGACATTGACAAATTTTGCAGCGGTTTCCACTCGCGCGCAGAAGCAAGATCATTGCTCTTTTACTTCAGGTAAAAGCTACGAACAGTTACAAGGCATTAGGTTGTTCCCAATCTACGCCACTATTTTACGTGCGTTTTCTTTGGGACATTTCAAGATAGATAGGCAATTAACATAACATTTTGTCACTCCAACACTTAACCTAAACAAAAAAGAAACAAAAAGTATACTTTGAATGAAAAGCGGTTTATAATGCGATTTTGACAGCGGTAAATGGTCACACAATAACGGCTGTTCAAATAGTCCAATATAGAGCGTTTTTTGACACTTTCAATGTCAAATACTAGTGAATAAATCAGATTTTGTAAGTTCTAGGTTCAAACCCAGACAAGCGCTTTATTTTGTGTAAATAAGGAAAACCAAAAAATCGAAGACATGTGACATCCATCAACCCGTACTTACTCACAGAGAGGAGGCCCGTGTTCCAGCAGTGGGAAAATTATGTCGACCGTTAAATATGACGAAACCGCTTTGCTAGGAAACCGAAGCATAAGAGATTGGAATTAGAATCATTACTGATTGCATTAAAGAAAAAAGAAGCATGTTTACTCAAAATCTCATCTTAGAAATCGATTTCATTGCATTGAGTTTTCTTGACAAGTGATGCGAAGAGCAATCGAATGTTACACCACACTTCAAAAGTAAGAAGATTATATGGATCTCACGATTGAGCGTAACTTTGTAATTAGGTTAATATGGGCAGACCTTTAACATTACAAACATAATATATTGCATGTGTCCATATATGACACAGATGCCACGTGACTCATAAAATTATGATATACCCGTCAGAGTAGAAACGTATGCTATGATGTGATGGGAACATTAATCTCGGTGTAGAATCAAACGTTAGTGTAACAATTGTAATTTTGTTGTATTGCGCAGGCATCATTTGACATAGGCCTTTTTTGGTTATGAAGCTCGAATTCAATTTATATTTTTCCTTATTAATGAAGTGCTAGATAAAGAGGTGTCCAAAAGACACTTACGGCATCACTACATAGTATAAAACAAAGTCGCTTTCTCTGTCCCTATAACCCTATGTATGCTTAAAACTTTAAAACTACGCAACGGATTTTGATGCGGGTTTTTTTAATAGATAGAGTGATTCAAGAGGAAGGTTTATATGTATAATACACCGACCACCACGCGGGCGAAGCCGCTGGCAAAAGCTAGTTTTAATATAAATATTTAGCACCTACAAAAAGTACACGAATATGCCTTCTCATTCAAAAATTCCTCCACGTCGCTGTCCGCCGGAAACACGTCCAATTTCTGGCAGCATTTCTGAATATTGTTCTGTCTCCGTTCATGGACATATTTCAAGGAATGGCGGATACTATAAACATGATAAAATGTGCTAGACTTTTAGCTCCACTGAAGTCTTCTGTGGTGACAAAATATTCATCGTTAATGAAAAGGAGGAGTAACAATTAACTAAAATTGTACCCAAGAATTAATCAGCGCATGTCATGAAACAAAAAGTGGAGTTCCATTGATGTCTAACCTCTTTGGAATCTATGCTGCTCAGCCTTGAACCCAAAACAGTGGAATGTTGACGAAAACGAAAGTCAAACGGAACGCGCTAAGTAGGCTCAGCGCGACCTCTATGGTTCACTGCTTCCATGGCTTTGTTTTATTTCTGACATTACTGACCGAAAATACACGGAAAATTTCTTAACGTAGAGATATTTTTAGTAACAATATTCGGAACAAAAATAAAAGAATATTTAAATATCTGTGGGGTTTCTAAAGCTGACGAAGGTCTTGCAGGCCCCTTTCAGATGGAAGATGGGCTCAAAATTTGACATAAACTTGCTATTAATTTATTAGCCAAATGGCACTGACCTTAAATTATAAGAAAACTAAAAACAACGTGAAACACACAGTGAGTAAGCGTAGTAATAGATTTTCTTCTCTTATTTTGTGATGAGGTTTTTGCCTTTCTGCAGGATTGTAATTATTGGCTGAAAATGTTAAAAACCAAATAACTACAAGTTGGAATTATAATTTAATCCTACTAAAATTATATCCTTACTAATATTCTAAACGCAAAAATTTGTATGTATGTACGGATGAATGGATGCTTGTTACTCTTTCACACAAAAACTACTGAATGGATTTGGATGAAATTTGACACAAAGATAGATTATAACCTGGATTAATACATAGGATACTTTTTATTCCGGTAATACGTCCCCCACGCGGGCGAAGCTGCTGGCAAAAGCTAGTTGTTTTATAAATATTCACAAGGCGCTTCTGATTTTTCAAATTTTATTTTACCAAATGAACCAAACAGTACGGTTATGTATGACGGCCTACTATGAAAGCATAACGTTTTATTTTATTTGTCATCGCGTTGTTGTCAATTTTAAATCAATAACGGTATCTTCAGTAAAATTTTACGGTTACCAGTGACTGTTTCAAAATGGACTGAGTTGAACATAGTACTTGGATCTTCCTTTGTTGCTGTGTGTGCGCTTCTTTGTCTGCAGAGGTCGCCTTTCTACGGATGTTATTTTTTTTTAATTTGAGTCGTAATTAAGGTCTCACATTAAGGACCACCTCCAAGTCATGGTGCTTTTTATTAGGCTACAGTTAAAGCGTACCCTGGATCTAATCTTGCTTTAAATTTTGCTGACTAGTGTTAATCGTAAGTGCTTACTACTTACAAAGAGATAAGTAGCATAAAGAAGGAAGATAATAGGAGTATGTCGGGTACTAAAAGTAACACACAAGACAGACCAGCCTTACTATTAGTTCCTTTATATTACGAAAGATTCGTACCCAATTGAAAACTCAGAAACCACGGCGGCGCACTACTCAATCATTCGCCACATGTATTGTGACAACAACCCGCATTTAAACAAGAACGAAATAATATACAGAACACGTATTTCCGTATTTACAACAATGCTGGTTATGATAGTCGTAAAACTGACAACTTCGCCACGCTTTCTCACGGGGTTATGTAATGGCCACGGTTTTTGGCGGCAGTGGCTCTTGGACAACGGGAAGTGTGCCCTGTGCATACTAATCAGAATCAGAACATAGTGGAGTGATTTCGTCAGGGTAACGTGTATTGACATGTTTGACAAGGGTCAAGGAAGGTTACAAAAAAGAACGAAAACGTTACAAAAAAAGGTGTTGTAAAATTGTTTTAACATTTCGGTGTAAGGTTTTGTGAGGTTCATGAATTTATTATAAAATAAATGTAATATGGATTATTTATTACATACATAAACTCACGCTTCCTTCCTATGGGGGTAGATAGAAAGTACCTACATAACGCCTCCTGCTACGATCCTTATACTTCTTTTATTTCGTTTACGTTCACACCATCTACCATCTGGTCATGGATTGTTGATTATTTTCAGTAAATATCAACGGAAGCAGTGTTTAAGAACATTTAAGAAACCGGTCAAATACATCTATTGTCGTTAAATCAAAAATAATAATTTGCAGCTTACATATTGTTATACATAATTCGGGTTAATTATACGACACATTACACAAAACATTAACTGGAAAACAACGACTGATAATCGATTAAATCATTTGTCTGATGCTCACGTCAAGTGAATCGATATTAATTTACAAAATAAATCATATTATTCAAAAATGTTATATAATTTAATGGCCACTTATTTTTTACGACCAGTCTGGCTATTTTTAACGATGAATAAAACTATGCCAAAAGGTTGATTAAAATATTTTATTGTTCTATGCTCAGACTAAAAGACCATAACTTGATTGTAATGCACCGCAGTAAAGGTAACTTCACGTGTATAGAAAATGCAATTAATTGAATCACACAAATGAATTCGTCAAGGAAAACAGAAAAGTAGAAAATGGAAAATGGAAAACACAGGACTCTATTGGGGCTTAAGTATTCAATTAATGAATCCAGCCAGCCAATCACATACTATTGCCAGTGCTGTACAGTTGTTTTTTTCAATGATACTAATTTCGAGTTTCACCTACTGAACACACGCGTGTCTAGTCTCTCGTGTCGTGTTGGTGACTAACCCGTAAACTCTAGGGTAGGTACGGTACTCTCTCGGTGACTTCATTTTTTAGTTTACTGATACGTAGTATCTCTATGTAGTCTGTGGTTTACTGCTTGTTAACCTATCAATCATCGAAGTAATAGGTAAACGTTAGTGATGTGCCGAGTCCCTGTTTTGGTGGATCGGGTCGACTCGAGTCGGTTTATACGGTATTCGAATCATGTCTCGATTCCGCAATTCGAGTACTGGACTCGAGTTCTAGGTTTGGTATTCGAATGTTGACTCGATTCCAGGACTCGAGTCTAGAAATACGAGTCCAGAAATTCAAATCCAGTCCATACACCTGAGCTTTTTTCGGCGCCATGTTGTAATAAAATTAATTACAATAAAATCACTTCACTACTAGTAAAACAAGGTTGCAGGTCCAACTTGTATTATTAGGCTTCCTTCATTGCTTCAGTAAACAGAGATCGAGTACGGGCGAGTCAACCTACCTCGAATACTAGTCAGTAGGACTCGCATAATAGTATCGAGTCAGGGAGTTTAAAATCGATTCTTCCTAACTTGAGTACCAGAATCGAGTAGTACGCGAATCAAAATAAATTGGTATTTGAGTAGGCGAGTCTAAAGCAGGAATCAAGTCAGACTTGAGTCAAGCCGTACTCGGTAGGGATGTAACGGAGGTGGTTTTATCGGAACCGAAGTCGGATCCGGAGGTTTCAAATTTAGTTTGTCGGAGTCGGAACCGGAACCGGAACCGAAGTCGGAGTCGGAGTCGGAGGTGGAGGTGGAGGTGGAAGAAAGATGTGCTAGTTAAGGTCAGGTCTGATAAAATAAAATATTATAAATATTAATCAGCCTCTTTAAGGGGAACCTAGTCGCAGGCTTGAACTCACTGATGGGCCTGGCTAAAAAGCACGCTGTCTCACCAGGCATCGTGTCCGACAGAGGTAGTATCAGTGGTGAGCAGTTAGACGCTAGTTTTCACGCACAATATTATTGTGTGAGATGCAGGATCATTTATAGTAAAACAGGCGCGTAAAAAATTAAGAACAGTCCTTCGGAAGATCGAGTTTTATAAAAAAGCCACTGCATAAATCAATGACCAATAAAGTTTATTGAATTTTTCGATATTTGAGCTTTGTCGGTACCGACTTGGTTTTTCAGATTTTACACTTCTTTTATTACTTAGACACGCCCAAAATTACGTTAAATTAGCAAGAAAAACGAATCTTTGTTGGCTCCTAACTTTTTAATGGCTTTTTATTTTAGTATTCTGTTTCCGTACAGACAATATTAATAATGAGACAAAACCATACCATGTTTAATTTTTTATGTACATTGTCCAACAGTGGAGTAATACACTCCCGATGTTTGGATGGGAAAAATGTGGACTAGGTTCACCTTAATGTCTAATTTCTTAGTACATCATTTACACACACACGCACATAATCATTTCAGACATGTATAGGAGTTAGGTACTTAAATGAAATAATATGGAGTGACTTCAACAGAAGCAGATTATTCTTAATAAATAAAAGCTTTGCAGCTTTGTCTCCATCCAATCGATTTCTCAGTGGGTCATAAATCAATCCTGCACCACTGAAAAGTTATTCACTGGCCACTGACCCTGGTGGACAAGACAAATATTGGCGGGCAATTGGGTTCAAGTATTTAAATTTTGTATTCATTTTCCACCATAATAAGGGATCATCACTTATGGGGATACGTTTTTCTCTATTGTACCTACTCATTAAGTAATCCCTTCAATATAATAAATTTGTCCAAAACTGCATGTTCGTCGAATGTGGTATCATTATCATCATCATCATCGCTGCTCATCAATATACTTGATAAAATAGTTTGGACATTGTCAGATTGACCAGCTTCTGGTGATGCCAACCTTGCCCGTTTTTCTACAGGAATGTCAATATTTTCAGCCTCATTGGCAGATTTATTTCCATCATCAAGTAAAGTCATCAATTTGGATTCAACCCTTTCTTTAATCACTTCGTTAAAAAAAACATTTTATAACGCAAACTCGCTAAATAGTCCAGTAAGGATACAATAATTTTTCCACATAACCTTCGATAATTCTAAAGTTTTTTATTTTCTCTGGGTGGATAACTTTAGTGAATCCAGTGCTATGTACAAAAATGCTAACAGTTTAGAGTTATGCAATAGGTATGAAGTAGGTATTTCCTATTATTTCGTGTTATAACAAGAATATAAAACTTAAATTAAAATGCTTTACTGATTCTTTATTAATACTATCTAAACTATATATTAGTGAAAATGCTAACAGATAGGTATTGTGGAACAATGGAAAACTGAAAATGTCCCGTAACTCATTCAATAAAAAATTTAAGTTTTTTAAATCATCTCCTTTACGGGCATAGGTATTAGTTACACCTTACAACAAAAGTTCTAACAACTAAGTAATATGCTGCAAAAGTAATCGTTTTTTTACGTTGCAGTATGCGCAATATTGAATTTAAATTGATAATTTTGCGCCTACATATTGGTAATAATAAAGTCAGCTTCCACACAAAAGTTTCAACAAATACGTGCTATGCCTTTCGTTTAATAATTAAAATACAACTTGGGTATTGCGGGGCGCGGTACAGGTACCTACGATAATGCGTGCGCCGCCGCCGCCGCGCCTTGCGGCGAAGTGTGGTGATACTCCACTGCGGAAATGCAGACGTATTGAATGAGGCACGAAATCATTTTATCGTCTCTTCTCAGAAATCACTAGGTACTCTGTTCCAGTCCGTGATTTCGCCCGTGTGTAACTAATTAATCATCAACAATTATCAGAATCCCGTCACTCCCGTCTAAAAAAGACTGTTTTGAAAAATACGCTGTTGTTCTGTTCTTTATTTCAAACAACTTAATAGGTACCTACCGACCAAGATCGTAATAATTATGTACACTTTCACTATGTAGCTACTTGTTATAGTGATAGGGGAAGGGCACAGAGACAGAAAGTGGAGATTTCGTTACAATTTTTTTTTCGGGATAGTTTTCCCGGGAAAAATACATTTATATGTATTTAATATATTAAAAAAATAATTATATTGAAGCGGTAAAATAATTGAATTCAATAAGTAGGTACCTGTTTTTGTTCCATCATTTTAAAAGTACCCTTAAGTGATCTCCCGAAAACCGAAACAAGAAATTCCCGCAAAAAAAAAAAAAGATTGTCGTAAGGAAGTCTACACTTTTTGTCTCTGCTACTCGAAGTTTAGCTAAATACTGTCTTCCTATTGTGATGTTTGAAACATGGTGCTTTGCAATTTTCATAGAACACTAGTGCCTTTGGGTACAATTGTAACTAAATTACAGTTTGACTTTCTAGTATGGCGGCCATCACTTTGTTACGTTAGTATCTACTGCTCTGAAATATTACGTATCATAGTGTGGCATCTGCCAGCCTTCCTACGATATACTCCCAACACTAGTTGACGATAAATTTACTATGTGTAGTAGGAAAGTGTGATAACGGCAATGCTGCTATTATGAATCAAGCTCCTGAATAAGCAGCAATAAAATAATAATGCTATTATAATTTTTTATTATAATCAAAACTATAGAACCAAATCAGTCATACAGCTGCATTTTGTCAATAGCGAAAATAACTAAGACATAATGCACAACACCCGAATATAAATAGACTTACGTATACGAATTAAGAAGACCAACTTTAACTAATATGACAGTATATGTATAACCTATATGTCAACGACCTGATTGAAGAGTTGAGCAGCACAAGAGTCGGATGCCATATTGGCGGTGAATGTTTAAATAAGCTCAGTTATGCAGATGATATGGTTCTGCTCAGCCCCTCGGTCAACGGCTTCAGAAAACTAATTTCCCTTACACCAATTAACCTATAATGTTAAAAAGACAGAAGTAATGATTTTCAAACACGACAATGACCCTAATAAGGTCTTGCCAATTACTTTGTGTGGTTTAAAATTAAAAATAGTTAGTCAGTTTAAGTATCTCGGACACATCATAACGAAAAATTTAAAAGATGACGATGACCTGGAGAGGCAAAAACGTAGCATCGCATATAGAAGTAACATGCTAAATAGACGTTTCTTCCATTGCTCGAAACAAGTAAAATAACTCTGTTCCAGGCTTACTGTCAGTCGTTCTACACCAATCAACTTTGGTACAAGTACACGAAGAGTGCATACAACACGCCTCGTGTACAATATAATAACGCATTTCGGGTCATGCTCAACCTGCCCTGGCGGTGCAGTGCGACTGAGATGTTTGCTGAGAGTAGAGTAACCGACTTCTTTGCGCTCATGGGGAAGCACAGGGCGTTGTTCTTTTCGCGTGTGGTGGCAAGTCAAAATAGTATTGTCAAAGCTGTTTTTCATACTGTGCATTTACTGAGGGAGACAAAATAAATGTACTCACCATTGTTACATTTGTTTTGGCTTCCTTGGTGTGAAATGGTGGGTTGCTGTATTGTTATTTTTCTTTACTTTGTTATTATGTTCGTTTGTTTAGTTTATGTTTTGTTTAAATTATAATTTTATGGGTGCTAAGGACTGAAATAAACGATTAATAAAAAATAATCATAATAAATAAAAAAAATTACAAGTTTTACTATCATAATATAACGAAAAATATTTAAGAAGACTATAAGGGGGATTAGCATGGAAGCTATGGAAGGTTCAGCATCAGCTACAAATAATTGCTTAATGAACCTCTTTGTTATTGAGAAACAATATATACTTTATAAAAGCTTTCGTCTCTTAGTAGACGTTGTGTTTCATGTTGGATATTCCTGTTCTCCGAGGTTGCACCTGGTTTCATAATCTGTGCATTCGTTTAGTTAGATGACTAATTTGGACCTCGGTTGCCGAGTCCAAATCAGGCTCGCTTGTAATTATGTGTGCTGTGCTGCATGGTTTATCTATGCAGTAGACGCACATAGCAGAACATTTCATTTAATTTTCTTTGCAGGTTAACTTGCACTTGTAAGATATAACTTTCAGTATATCGTCAGGTCGAGTGTTTTGATGGGAACTAAATAAGGTGCATCCTATATAAGGTGAGGAGATACTTCACAACTGGACAGCTTTTGAGCCTGTATAAATCTCAAGTCTGTTCTTGTGTGGAGTATTGCAGCCACTTATGGGATGGCTCAGCAAAATACCAGCTTGCTGCCCTTAACTTGGTGGAACGCAGAGCAAAAAAGGCTCATAGGTGACGAAACGTTGGTGGCTGGGCTTCATGATCCCACTATCGCCCTTTTACTACCGAACTACCAAAAACACTGCAGGGTACCATCCGCACTTGGTTGATATCCCGACCAGTCGTACTCAGCGCTACTTTTTTTTGTTTTTTTTTTGTTTGGGAAATCATCAAATAACTTCTCCCGCTCTGGGCGGAGTAGGAAGGCGTGTCAGACTTTTACTGACTAAAACCCACCCGTGTTCTCTCAGTTGCCTGTGTGCCAGGGGCTGCGGTATCTCTTTCGAACAACCCGCACCCCTGGCATGTATCGGCCCTTGCGGGCCCCATCAGTTGCTGCTGGCATTTCTTTGTGGCGCGCGTGGAACACAACGCGCCGTTGACCCGGGCTTGGTCCTTACCGGACAGCGAGCTACCCATTACTCGTTGTCCGCAAGCCCGTGCCTACGGTGGCCGGGAATCAGCCTGGGATTTCCGACGCCCAAGGCGTCTCCTGCGAAGGCCACGGCTGTGAGGGCGCATGTACTGCATCTCCCTCACGTGCGCTCCCTCCCTCTTTGTGAGCATAACTGCTTCGCTGAAGGAGGCGACTGCTAGCCATGCACTCTCGCTCCGTACCATGGCCTGAACCAGGATCGGACGCGAGAGATCGTGGCCGCCGATCCCCTCCATGAGGACATGGCGGTGCCCGCGGAAGCCGGGCAGACCTCCACCGTATGCTCTACCGTGTCCTCAGGGCGATCTTGGCAATGAAAACCCCCGGCGTTTCCTCCCGCCCTATCAATGATATTAGATGACTAATTTGGACCTCTCCAAATTAGTCATCTAACCAAACGAATGCACTGGGCACGCCATGATTGCGGCGGTAAATTAAAATTAAAATATTTTTTGCTCAACACAATACATAATCATACATTTCTAGATGTCAAGTGAATACGCAGTCCACTGTGTTGCACCAACTCAGGCATGCAAAATTATATTAAACCAATAAAATTATACTATTTCATAAATTCACCTTAATATGTTTTACAATTTCATTAATAACTCAAAATAATACCATAGAAAATGTCTTAAATTCAAATTAATAAGTATGTAAAGTCAGAATATATAATGTCATAATTACTAAGTAATGTCTATTACAAATATGATAATTTTAATAAAACTAAAAACAAAACGAACTCAGGTATTCTCCCTAATTACACGTATTATTATTAGTATTACACACACAAATTTCTATCAGAGAGGTATTCATTAATTGTGTAGTATGTCTTACTTATCAGTAGATTATTGAGTTGCTTCTTAAATAAATGGGTATCTTTAATACTTAACAAAGCATTAGGTAACTTATCATAAATATGTGGTGCCATTTCTAGGAAGCTTTTACGGAATACTGCTTTTTTGTGTTGCTTACTGCTTATTTTATTTCTATGTCGCGAATTGTGTAGTTTTTCAAAAAGTTGGAAGTTTGTTTTGACAAATTCGGCCACCTCATATTTGTATAGGCAGGGTACTGTTAATATACGGAAAATCAGAAAGAACGGTTTGCAGCTTTCCGTGCTTTGAATACCGTATATCGCCCTCACACATCTCTTTTGCGCTCTAAATACTGTCTCCTTGTTGGTGGAGTTACCCAGTATATAATCCCGTATCGTCATGCAGACGTAACATATGCATGACACGCCGTAACCAAAACTTTTTGATTTACCTCCTTTGAGAGATTACGTAAAGCATAGGAATTCCCCTCTTTGAGGAGTGGCTTGAGAGGCGGCATGGCGTCCTTACCTTCCACCTGACACAGTTCCTCACCGGACACGGCTGTTTCGGGAGGTTCCTGTTTCTAATAAGGCGGGAGGAAACGCCTGGGTGTTTCCCATTGCAAAGATCGCCCTGAGGATACAGTGGAGCATACGGTGGAGGTCTGTCTGGGTTGGGTGGAGCACCACCGTGTCCTCATGGAGGCGATCGGCGGTGGCAATCTCTCGCGTCCGGCCCTGGTCCAGGCCATGGTACGGAGCGAGAGTGCATGGCTAGCAGTCGCTTCCTTCAGCGAAGCAGTGATGCTCGCAAAGAGGGAGGCGGTGCACGTGAGGATGCAGTACATGCGCCCTCACGGCCGTGACCTTCGCAGGAGACGCCCTGGGCGTCGGGAATCCCAGGCTGATTCCCGGCCACCGTAGGCACGGGTTTGCGGACGACGAGTAATGGGTAGCTCGCTGTCCGGTAAGGACCAAGCCCGGGTCGACGGCGCGCAGAGCGGGAGAAGTCATTTGATGATTTCCCATCCAGAAAAAATAAAAACCAAACGAATGCACAGATTATGAAGCGAACTGCAACCTCGGAGAACTGGAATCTTCAACATGAAACACAACGTCTACTAAGAGACGAAAGCTTTTTATAAAGTATATAGTGTTTCTCAATAACAAAGAGGTTTATTAAGAAATTATTTGTAGCATTTTTTTTTGGGAATTTCTTGTTTCGGTTTTCGGGACATCACTTCAGGGTACTTTTAAAATGATGGAACAAAAATTGAATTCAATTATTTTACCGCTTCAATATATATTTTTTTATATATTAAATACATATAAATGTATTTTTCCCGGGAAAACTATCCCGAAAAAAAATTGTAACGGAATCTCCACTTTCTGTCTCTGTGCCCTTCCCCTATCACTTTAACAAGTAGCTACATATTGAAAGTGTACATAATTATTACGATCTTGGTCGTACCTTGGCGGTACCTATTAAGTTGTTTGAAATTAAGAACAGAACAACAGCGTATTTTTCAAAAGTCTTTTTTAGACGGTAGTGACGGGATTATGACAATTGTTGATGAATAATTAGTTACACACGGGCGAAATCACGGACCGGAACAGAGTACCTATTCTCTATTTGAAATATAATTAGACATTTAAACAAACCTTTTTACAGTCCGACCAACCGATTTCGTCTTTTATTTCGTATGCATAAGGATGACATTAAAAGTGGTTACAATACCAACTGCTTACTGCAGATGCCATTTATCATGCTACCAAAGCAATAGAAGTCAAAATCAGTTGAATGGACTGTACAAAAGGTTTATTTAAATGTCTAATCTTATTTCGAACTAAGTAGGTATAGTGATTTGTGAGAAGTGAGAATATTGAAATGATTTCGTGCCTCATTCAATACATCTGCACTTCCGCAGTGGAGTGTCGTCGTACCTCGCCGCACGCATTATCGTACCTACACCGCGCTGACCGCGCCCCGCAATACCCAAGTTGTATTTTATTTATTAAACAAAAGGCATAGCACGTATTTGTTGAAACTTTTGTGTGGAAGCTGACTTTATTATTACGAATATGTAGGCGCAAAATTATCAATTTAAATTCAAGATTGCGCATATCGCAACGTAAAAAAACGATTACTTTTGCAGCATATTACTTAGTTGTTAGAACTTTTGTTGTAAGGTGTAACTAATACCTATGCCCGTAAAGGAGATGATTTAAAAAACTTAAATTTTTTATTGAATGAGTTACGGGACATTTTCAGTTTTCCATTGTTCCACAATACCTATCTGTTAGCATTTTCACTAATATATAGTTTAGATAGTATTAATAAAGAATCAGTAAAGCATTTTAATTTAAGTTTTATATTCTTGTTATAACACGAAATAATAGGAAATACCTACTTCATACCTATTGCACAACTCTAAACTGTTAGCATTTTTGTACATAGCATTGAATTCACTAAATTTATCCACCCAGAGAAAATAAAAAACTTTTGAATTATCGAAGGGCATATTTTTCTGGCTACTGGACTAAAACGTAAACAAAACAAATGACCGAGTAATCGACAGAAAGAAAGGCACGTGTAACGAAGAGAGGGAGGCGCATTTCTCGCGCGACAAGCACAAACTTGTTTGAACGCGCTGCCCGCGGTAAATTCGCCACTGTCCGGCGCCGCCGCTGCGCTTCAACCTCCGATATAACCTCCGGTTCGAAAGTATCAGAACCGAAGTCGAAATCGGAGGTGTAATATCAATCGGAAGTTCCGACTTTTCGGAATCGGAACCGAAGCTTCGTAACATCACTAGTACTCGGCACATCGCTAGTAAATGTTACGCGTAGTGACTCCATATTACACCTTCATTTGAAGGCAAAAAGACATGACAGGTTGCACTACCTTTGATTGTCCGATTTCGACGGATCTGACATGGCATTTATGGCATAATTTAGTAGGTACGTAAGTACATACTTTTAAATATAGGTGACTTTTTCTCCATAGTACCGCAAGATAGGACGCCACGCCAATGTTATCTCACATTGTAAAGCAGCGTAACAAAGTGGAACTGCGTTTGAATTTGAAATTACTTATTTAGGTTATCCCACATTTCCATTCAGTCTATTGCTTGTTATGCGATCGGAAGTAACTTTAGGTGTTAATAATCGATTTAAGTATTCATGTATAAAACTGATTACATTGCCAGTACGTGACATTTGTTCAAATCGATCAGCATATATGTAAAAACAAAAGGGACATTTCTCTGTGCTAAAATTTAGGTACCAAGATCACTGTCGATGCTAATTTTAAACGAAATAAAAACCTCATTGGAATGTTAAAAAATAAAAAGTTTTTTTTTTATAAAATATTGTGACAGTATTTCACGGTGACATTTCGTTAAAGAAGTTTGTATTCATTGAAGGTTTGAATACCTTTTGTTGATTAATAAACCAATGACAACCGTTAAAGTACCTAACTTGAATCATTGTTAATTTTGAATGAGTCAGTTCCTGTTACACTTTTAACTGTATCTACATACTTATACAAATTGTGGAATGGTGTTCCCACTTCCCTCCAAGTTTCAATAACATCCGGGTTAACATCGAGAGGATGAGTTTCAGAGTCATGTATGATCAGATCACATCGATCACCAAAATAAATAAATAACCAGGGTCGTCGGATATGGTTGAAGTTTATTAAGACACCGATGGATGTTTTCGAATATTTAATTTAATTATAGAAAACAAACAGTTGATTTATCAAAGGAGAATGACAAAAAGTGGTACCAAATTTTCTCACGCCTCAAGACAAACTTAATATATTAAATATTTTTATATTTTACGACCTTCTGCGCCGGGGATTTGATTTTCGAATAGGGAATTTAATTTTAAGTTAAAAAGTTATTGTATTGCAAAGCACGTTTCCGTAAACTTTCGTCTTCCTCCTAATGACGTTCCGTTTTACATGATTTGTATATTTTGATCCTGATAATGATCCTTTGCACAAAATCATTTAAAAATAATAATCATTAACTGACTTTACATATAACTGTATGTAATAAGTAATAACTTAAATGATTAATTGTAACATTACAATTATAATTAATCCTTTGTGCTCAGTCTTTCTCTAATGTTATTATTTATTTTCTTATCTATGGTTATTTGACCGATCGCAACGGTCATAGAGATGTCGAACGCAATTGAATCGATTTTCGAAAACATTGGGCTCAGAGATATCTATTTAGGTACGATGAATCTACTAGCTAGTCAATTTTATTTATAGGATAGACAAATAAGTTTAGCTGCATAAACATTTTACATATTGTAGCTAGTGATAGCTATTTGGCTTTGTGTTCTGCAACCAAATGATTGTCGTCAAACACAAGAGTTTTGATTATAATCGATTAATAACATAATATAATTATGTCTGATTTATTGTAGAATTCAATGAAATGGCGTATATTTGATTGATTTAAGGGGTTTTAGAATCGATTTTAATGTATGATCGATTAAAAAGTGGTTTCTTTTACTCGTAAAGATTTATCGATTTTAGATCGCATCCCTAGCCGGCCTGGCTTAGGATGTTTGACATTTTGAGTTTGATTGACATTTGTACAGTGCAGTGATACGATAGTGTGCCATGGCACGAATATGTATCATGAGACGTATTGGTTCTTTCTTCTTTTCTTTTTTTTTAAACGTTGCCCCACACTAGGAATTTCTCCTGTATTGTGGGTGCGTTTACAAACATTTAAACTCACATACTCAAACACCCAGACCCAGAACAACTACTTGTAGGTCATACAAATATTTGTTCCGTGCGGGAATCGAACCCACGACACGCAGCGCAGCAGCCAATCGCTTAAGTACTGCGCCAACCGTGCCGTCGGTTGGTGGTTGGATGTTTTAGAAAGCATGCTACCCTAAATAAATTGGGATAAGGGCAGGAGGATGATGTGATGGTTATGGTTGAAGGTGCTCTCTCGACGAGCGTGTTTTTCATTCGACTAGTAGCGCTTATATACCCATTTATTATCTCTTTTACTGATATTGGTACATCTTTGGTTACGCGGTAGTGACGACTAAAATAAAGTTTTAGGTTATCTTCGATTTTATGGAATTACTTTGGAACCCGGATTTTGTTTACAAAAAGAACATTTGTAGGAGTTACTATGTTAAATGTAGTCTATAAAAACAAAGTTTTATTTTGATGCAACTTGGTACGGAATTCCATACATCAATTGGCATTGTCCTTTAATGTCATTCGAAAACATCTACTTATCGGTTTCTTACTAAACTTCAGCTACACCTATCCGACGATGGTTACTTATTTCTTTTGGTGACTACATTTAATAAACTCTAATAAAAGCCAGGAACCATAAATCTGCATTCTAATTAGAATGACAACGTAATTGATCACTGGAATCGGTCTTTCAGTCAATTTAGAACTACATTCAGCTGTCGACATTTAGCTTCATGATTCAGCGATGTCTGCAAACATTTTAGTCATGTGAGCACATCGGGCGAGATATTCAACATTGGCCTGTTTAGTCGCGCATTTCTGCGACCAAAGTGGCGCGAACTAGCGAAAGTTTTTATTTGTTAAAGGCTTGTGCAAAATCGTGTTTAAGGAAGCCTCGATCATAGTTGGACGTATATTATATTTATTTATTTATATATACTTTATTGTACACCACAAAAAATACACAACAAAAAAACAAAGTACACTACAAAATATACAATGGGCGGCCTTATCGCTTTCCGCGATCTCTTCCAGGCAACCTTGGCATGGACAGTGATTGGTCTGGACATAAAATGGGGATGTTGTTGGCGCAGATAATAAAAATACAATATATTAAAATAGATACACAGATATATACATATCCTATATAATAGATACATAAATAAAAACCAAAACCACACAAAATCACTTTTGAGTTATGGGCGTTTGAAGTTTGACATTTCATGTGCTCTTCATACTGTGGATTGAGTCGGGGTAGCAAGAAAAACTAGTTTCCGTGTACATATTAAAAATAGGGTTTACACTACATGATAAATTCGACCCTAAGCAGTACGATGGCATACTTAACTCAATTTTGGCCAAAGTGTAGATTGAGTCCTTTCTGCTTAACTACGTTCAGTTGTTATAAATAAAATATGCACAGAGGCCTGTATATCAATCATCGTTCTCATAATCAGCCTTTAATGTTCCCACTGCTGGGCCACAGGCCTCCTCTCAGTGATTGGAAGTAGGCTATAAGGGACTGCTTACACTTATTCAGCTCTGTTCAGCTTTTGTCCATAGAAAACAATGATTTTGTATAGAGTCCGTTCAGCTTTCCGCGGTTGAACGGATGCGTACGCATCTCATACAGAATCGTTGTTTTTTATGAGAAAAAGGTGAACACAGCTGAATAAGTGTAAGTAGTCCTCAATCCACCACGCGGGCACAGTGCGGGTTGATTGATTTCACATGTTTTCGAATTTTTGGTTCTAAGAACTCAGAAGACGACTATGAAAACAATAACATAGAACATAGCGATGCAACGGTATAGAAAATAGCTAAGAAAACAGTTGAACCTACCCAAGAAGCTCGACCTGAATCGACATGCCGGCGACGTCGTGAAAAGATGCCCCGTCTCTCCACTAGTCCAATGCTTACTCAAGGATGCATATCCGGTAGGCTCGTAATCCTTTCCTATCCTAAGGGCACGTCTCCCTGACCATTACAGTGCGTCCCGGTCTACTTCTTGATATGCAATGGCCTCTGTAGCATCATAAAGCATGAGGCTCCACGTGCCAGTGCAAATCTTGGGGATCATTCGATTAATCGAGTCTGGTCAAGCTACGCTGGGATCGATGCATTTCATTCTTTCATTCATTCATTCAAAGACATGCCGGTTTCCTCACGATGTTTTCCTTCACCGTTTTAAGATCAGTGGTAATTAAAATAAAATTCGACGTCACTAGCCACAACTTGTGATGCGGGGCCGTCACCATTGGGCCACCACTGCTCTACGAAGCGATAACTTAAGTAGGTAACAGTTTGTTAAAATCAAATGAAAAAACTATCAAAGTTAAATAATACCCTAAAACAAAGCGACCGCAGTAGAGCGACAATCGGATCAAAAATAGACAAACAGTCAGCAGATACAACTATATTCTATTTCTCGATTCCTTAGAAACAGTGATATACAGGGTAAATAAAAAAAAATCAGCTGTTCCATAAATTTTGACCGCGTAGGTATTGCACTTTTCTATGGAACAGCTGATTTTTTTTTGTATAACCGACGAAAAATTTCTGCGCTGGGGGGACTAGAACAATATGCTGAATTCATGGATACAGTTTGCGCAGTGGTTAACAATTAATCTTGCATAATATTTATTGAGCTCTTGTTAGATAATATCAACCTGTCGACGTGAGATACAGACCATCTCACAGACACGAGACAATGATAGTAAAATCCCTGACATTGTCATCGGCTAGTAAGTGAAATTTTACGCTGTAAGTGCTTCGCAAACAGCTATAGTGGATTAGATAGCGTTTACCGACTTTCCCTCTAAGAGTTAGTGACTCTTTCTCTTAAATGACTTGTGTAAATCGTGTGAAGATCTCTCTTTCCTAGGAAATGGTGAACTCAAATCTCACTAGAAGCCATGAAAATAAATAAATAAATCTTTATTTCCACTTTAAAGTTACCACTTGGTATATATTATGAATTTCGTCTTGTAAATTGTAGGTGTATACAGAGACACCCAAGCTAAGATTAAACTTCTGTTATGGGTGACAGGGCTCTCAAGTTAACAACGGTTAGACAAGCATAATATCGGAACTTCACAGTGTAGGTACAATAGACAACAATTTAAGAAAATATGACCCGAGGACTCCGGAGATGAATTTTAAAAATATCAATAAGTAAAAGTGAATAATAACTCAAAAGTTTATTGCATACGCTTTGTGACATTATTCTAAATAAATACGAGATTAATGCATACAATCGCGTGTTGATGTTGATAAGCACTTTAAAATAGAGTTATTTTTGAGATAATTTTTCGAGTACTGCCCTTTTGTTTGGGAAATGGAGACTGAGGACTAATTTGACAGCTATCCTAACCCCATTTAAGAGCTGAAAGTGTCAATGTGACGACACTGACAGCTCTTGAATGCGGTTCAGCATAGTTATTCACAAGAATTCGACAGGCTATCTTATCCAAAATGACACATTTCGATAACCTGATTTGCCTTGCCCCCGACAGCAAACAAAACGTCGGAAGTATAGCGGTCGTCTGTTTGATTTAAACTGACAAAATTATTGGATTTTAGATCTGTGAACAGCGCTTATAGGACTACTACGATAACATTGATTGATGTTCGATTCGGTACAGAATAAGTGTATCGAATGCTTGTGAATCGCTATGCAGATGTAATGATTGCATTTTCTTTTTTGTTTTTGGTGAAATTCACCCTGAATAGAGTAGAATAGAATACAATATACTTAGTTTATTGTTGCTGCATAAATACTAATTTTCAAAATATATTTGTTACAGGTATTGATGTCTTGCTACGTTTTGGTCTAGCCCCGTGGTTATAAAAGGTAAGAAAACTTCCAAATTATTATTGACATAAATTTTCCCAAGTAGATAACCTACCCTAAATGACAAATATCACTCGATACAATTCAGATACATCAACAATTAAAGGAGATTATCTTTATTACTCAATCCGGCTTCGGGATTCGGGGCATTACAGGCAGACTATCACACATCCAGGATACCTCTATCTCTTTGGCCCCAAAACCCCCACGTCTGCTCATCCGGTAGATAAGCAGCTCCACTTTATTTCCCGGTGAGCACAATAATCGCAATGAGCATGGGAATATATATAAATAGTGCTGTTTTGAACGACACCGCGCATGTTTCATTTCTGCTCCAGTTCCGAAACACAATGCTATCGCGCATGCGCAGCGGTGTCGTCAAAGGATGCGTATGCGCACCGATTATGGTTATTGAACTCGGTATTTTATGTATTTATTGCTCTCTCTTGTCACTCTGGTTGCTTTTTGTATTTGAGAAATGGGAAATTCAGTAATTGTTTTTGTTATTATTTCCCACCTTTGTTTCTATAACTATTTGTATTATCAGACCTCATAGAGACACACAAAACAAAACGCAATGAAAACGTGTAATCATAACACATACCTACATAAAAAAACGCCTTTATTATTCAAAAAAATAAAAGTGAATAAATAAATTATGGCCTCCTCCAGTAATTTCCAGTTTTGTCTGGTCTTTGCTTTCATAAACCATGATTTGCCAAACAAACCCACTAAGTATCTCACTATCACAAAGCTAATGTCTAAATTCAAATGAAGTACTTACGTAAGATCGGTTTACTACGTCGACCGATGTTTCCTTTATAAACGTGTTTACTTAAAAATTCGTTAAAAACAGATTGAATCTCTCGGAAAATACAACCAAAAACAACACCGGATGATTCACCAAAACCACAAACAACGGTACCTACATTTTGAGGAGAACATATTTGTCTGTTCAAGAAGAAAAGTTCATCACGCAGGAAACTACTCACGATCTTTTTCGCAGAAATTCTACGTCATGGAAAAACAAAAACATGAGAAATATGTGTTATTGGTGTACGGTGCTTTTTTAATGATGCTGGCTGTGGCCGAATTTTATTTTCTTGTTTATTAATGTAGCTTTATCTTCTTACTTATAAACAGAAAAAAATATTCCAAGTGTTTACCTGAAACTTAAGGTTGAAACCATATTCCGTGTTTGTATGTAAGGGGTAAAACTACATTTATAAACAAAAAAGGTACTAATATACATTTTCATAGGTTTCAATTTGGAATAACTTTATTCTGTGTTTATTAGTAAGAGGGTAGGTATGTCTTTTTCCCGTAAAATAAAGTCAGGTGGAACGATGATAATTCTATAACAGTTTGAAAGCCCTGCTATAGGTCAACGCAACTTGGCATTTATCGAGAACTGTTTTGGTTCTCGTGCAGCAAATTAACCGCAAAGTCGAACTGTAGGAATTAACTCTTATCCCTCCCTAGCCCTAGGGGCTAACATGTTTCAATCTGGGGCTATAACGAATGATTTCCGCGCATAAATCCTTGGCCGGACCGCAAAACCACAATAATACAAACATAAATAAAACATGTCGTAGGTACATACAATCTAATGAAATAAATACGATACTATATCAATCGGATAAATAAGCACTTTACGTTAACGGCTATGAAACAAAAATAACTTTCTACGATTAGTAGTAGATTACATACAAACACACCTCGTTACACGCTGAAGTGGGTCACACATTAAAAATATTGAACGTGAAGTCATAGATAAAACACATTTAAAATCTGTGGTCATAGAGGTTGCAGTAAATGCGCAAATTGATACGATTATTGGCATTTGTTATCGTTAATACATAACATTGATCGTTCAAAGATAATCGGTAGTATGTGTTACGATTTTCTGTTGCCTTGTTTCAGGTGGTTTCAGTTTCAGAACAGATTTGCCAGTTCCACTACCATAATATATCCTGACTTTTGTATTCGCCAAAGGGTTCGACAGGTGCACCTATAGTACATTTTGCTAGTTAGATTTAAGTACCTTGTAATACGTAGCGTAGACATTAACTTGCGAGCGTATTGACATTAACCCGGCACAAATCCGGACTCCGGACTTCTACTGAGAAATTCCCTTTGCCCGACCCCGGAATGGAACCCAGGACTCAGCAGTAGCGTTTGCGATCCGACTAACAGGGCAGACCACGACCAATAAAAGCATAAAACCTACCAACTGGTACATGCCAAAACAAGCTATGCTTGTGCAATCGGACCCAAAAAATGTGACAATTAATTGCAAAATAACAATATCAATGATTAAAATGTGTAGGTAGATATAATTATAATTATACGGTGTTTTATTGCATTAGCGTTTACTTTACACAACACCTGATATTTCCTACTTAATTAATCTAGAATTATTTACTTACGCGTCTTCCTTATTTGCCTCGATCAATACGATGTATTTAAAGGCATATGTACATACATAATCATACGTAGGTACGCTTGTTTTATAATCTTATTTGTTGCCTGATTACAGAAGGTTTTTAATTTTAAAATCAACAACAGATAATTTATTGACTCATTATTGTTATGTAAAGAAAGCATTAATAAATTTTTACTTCCGTTCCGTTTCCTAAACGTACAAAAGTTTCCTATGTCTTCTTGTTATACAATAACAAGCAGCGTTCCGCAGTTTGACCCGCGTAGTTCCCGTTCCCGTAGGAATACGGGGATAAAATATAGCCTATGTTACTCGGTAAAGGTGTAGCTTTCTAACGGTGAAATATTTTTTTTAATCGGTCCAGTACTTTTTAAGTTTATTCGTTACATACAAAAATACAAATCTTTCCTCTTTATAATATTAGTGTAGATATTCTTTAAAAACAATCAGTATTTGTTTATGGTTTTTTTTTTAAAGACTGGTCCTATTTGTTTATATTTTCATCTCCTACTTTTTGACTTTTTGACTCTACGTACCTACTTTTGGTCTTGTCTCTCTAAATAGGCCAA